>OVBI01000661.1:0-59952 GCA_900406495.1 Sisymbrium altissimum
AATAAAATATTATAACTTTTTATTGTAATTAATAAATATAATTTGAAGTGACTAAAAATATATATTTTGCATACAAAAATTATTAAATAAATATGTAATATATATATTTAATATGAAATAATTTTTATTATATTATTCAGATACATAATTAAAATTATATATATTATGTAAGGTATGAATTAATAAATAACATGTATTTTAGTTATAATTTATAAAATATATCATAGTTTGAATTATATAATATGGTTATGAATAATTCTCTATATATGAGAAAAAAAATATAATGGCATTATATGTAATTAATCTAGTAAAGTATGACTTTTTCTATTTGAGATCTAAGAAGTGCTCTAGTAATGACACATCATCATGTCACTCATGTAATAAACACATGATGGTAAGGTTATTCTTTTTTTTAGGATCATCAAATAATATATAGGGGATATAGGAAACGTGAAACAAAGGAAGCAAAGAAAGCTGCAATCATAATACCTAAAAGCAAGAAACTGGAAAAGTGAGAAAGTGAGGTCCCTAAAACTAAGGAAAACCACTTCTCTCACCATTGAGCAATAACTGAATACTTCTAAAAAGATTGGGTGACAAGCAACAAGGAGAGAAGTGGAAGATGAGCTCCAACAAATGAACGATCGCATCAGCTTCATCACCTTTTCCAATTCACAGCTTTGCGATTATTGAAGCAGGCAAGTTTTTCCTTGGCGGAAGCTTTAGATCCTCCCATCCCTCCTCTTCATCCAGTCTTTTGAAGTACTGATCTACTATGTTATCCTTCATCTCCTCCAGTCGCCGTGGTTCCCACTGTAATTCAATATTTATGACATTATATCAACAAATATGACATAACCACAAATAATAAATGGAGATTTTTTTGTTAAACCTTTGGTTTCCTATCTTTGTCTATCACTACGGCTCTGCAACCCTGAATAATTAAGACACGTTGTTGTAATGACCTCTACAATAAAGACAGTTTTAGGAAGAAGATACATTCGGGAAAACAGACAAAACCTCCACCAAATCTTTGCTTATTGCTCCTTTCATCACATGACACACCATTCTATACTCACGGATAAGACACTCCCCCACCCCCTGAAACCGTCCTTCTCTTATCTGAAATTTCATACACAAAGTCAGCTCTATACCATTATTGCATGGGACACGACACATTTATGGGGAACTGACCGATCTAAGAGAGATTTTAAGGCTTGCTGGTGAAGCCTTCTTCAACGCTCGAATGGTAGCTGAGATCCATTCATCTGGTTCCTGAGTGGCCTCTCTCTCCTAACCAACACATATGATGGTAGATTGCATTGTCAAAGTGTAACTCAGTCAACTCAGAAATGCATGCAAGTCAACTTTTCCTATATACTAATTGAAAACTTACAAGTGTAGATATAATCTCTTCCACTGATCTTCTCGAGAAGCACCTATCAATAACATCTAACCTGCGTAAAGAAACAAACAAAAAGTATAAGAAACAGCTAACCAAAATCTTCTATTGTAGGTCTAGCGGAGACATATTCTTCCTGTTAAAGAACGATTGAAAGCTGAAACCGATATAAGGTTGAAATATAACAAAACATGTAAATGCAATCATGATCAACTGTAGAGAATTTGTTTTAGCGCTTGACCTAGATATTCGGCAAACTAAAATACAAGTAAAAAGAGTAAAAGAGATAAGATAATATACACTTGCCTGTGGTAAGCACTATGCTGTTTTAGGGGCGGACGCTGAGTGTATGCATTGAGAATTGTTGAGGCAAACGTAATTGGATCACTTGAACCAACTCTGCAAAGATCTGCTTCTAATGCAGTCAACCTCTGTGACAAGGAGTAACCTTACTAAAGTAAAGATTCTTGGGGGAGCAAATAGTGCTTAGCAATAGTCGGAAATATACGTAATAGCCTTTTAAATTGTCGAGGAAATAGGGACACTAGAAAATTTTACAAACCTCATCTTTTGTTATCGACACATATATAAATTAAAACAGTCAACATAGACGATCAAGCCGGATAAAATAAGCATCATGACGAAGACTGCTCTAAAGGCATAACATAACTATAGTGCAAGAAATCGTGGACCCGTAATTGTTTTTTAATGGGGTCTTAGGATATATTAAAAAAAAAAAAAAAAAAAAGAGTATGAGTACTACACTAAACGACAAAATTGACCATCTATGCTACCAATCCATCCAATATTTATATATAATTAATTTAATTTTCCAACAAAAACGACAAAAAGTTATTACATAATTATACTTTTAAGTTTCTACATACAACTATGCTACTACTTTTTTTTTCATCAGAAAGTGTCATAATCTATTAGTTACAAAAAAATAATATATATATGGTAGTCTCGTTTTTAGCATTCTGGTTCCATCCCAAGTTAGATGTCAAGTTACTATTATCCTAAGTTGGCAATAGAAGTTCATACCGTTGAATGCACAAAATGGGTTGCAAGACTACAAGCAAGCATTTCGGCGCCATCTAACCTAGCTCCTGTGAGGCCAATATACTCTCCTGAATAAGAAGAAGACATGAAGGATGAGAAAGGGAGATTGGCTCAGTATTTTGTCTACATGCACAAACAAATGAATTTTGTTACCAAAAAATCCAGGGAGTCTTGACAAGAAGTATGAGGCGCCTACATCTGGAAAAAGCCCCAGTTCTGTTTCAGGCATGGCAAAGACCTTGGGGAAAAAAAAGAACACAAAAGATATTTCAGAGCTCGCGCGCTATCTACTTGTCATCCATGGACACGTTTAAGAAAACAAATACATACCGTCTTCTCAGTTGCTATACGAAATCGACCATGGATGGAGACACCAGCTCCGCCTCCCATGACAATACCATTCAAAATTGAAATCTATAAATTCAAAATTACGGCCTTCAGTAATTCACTAAAGGAACTAGTAGAAGTGGGCACGGATAGACACCAAATGTGAATCCAAATCCAACTAATATGTGTGGATAAAGATAACAAGAAAATATTGAATCTTGAACTTAATATTGGTTTATATATTTTAGTGTATTTGAAAATATAAACGCAATCTAATGTTATTGGTTTTATGATTTTAAAATTTATGTTAAAATTATGTGTTATTAGTTCTATGATTTATAAATTATAATTCAAATCAAGTGTTATTCAATCCTATAAATTTATTAATGAATTTAATTTGATAATAAATTTGAATGGATTTGGATGGATTTTTTTATTAAAAATACAAAAACTAAAATCTGAAAAAGCTTTCACATTTGTAAATACTTATTAAATTCACATATTATATTTAGAAATCAGTATATTTTGGTTAAATTTATAAATTCTATATAGATTTCTAAATCAATTAAAATACATAAATAAACCGATAATAGTCATACCAAAAAAAGACTTAATACAAAATATCAAAATAGCATATAAAATGTTCATTTGAATTCATAAATATTATTTACTACATTTTCGAACATATTTATCATGGGTATTCTAAAAAAAAACACTCCATCTTTTTAAATAACATTTTTATAATATGTCATTTTATTTATTATATAATATATAGTTAGTTATTACATCTATCTATATATATATATATATATATATATAGACTCAGTTCTCTTTTTGAGCCACCTATTCTATTTATATCTGAAAATTATAACATATCATTACTTTATTTTATTAATTTTAATTTTTTATTTGTATAATTATACTTTAATTCGCATAAAAATATAATTATAATTATTAATAGCATTTAAGAATATAAAAAGACATTTCTATAGAAAATATATATGATATATAACATCATCTATTAAATATACTGATATTAATAGTTTTGATTTCAACTTTTAAAAAATATTTCTTAAAAACATAATTTAATATAAAAATTTCAGACACATCATATCTCTTTAAAAACATAATTTATTTAAAGATATTTAAAAAAATATTTCTATTAAAAATGATTTAATAGTTTAATTTTCATTAGATTTATTATATAGTCTACAACAACAATTAGAAAATGACACATCAACGTACTTCGTCTTTTTTATTTTTCACAGGAATACTTTATCCCTTTAATTTATTCTTGACATTAATACTCATTTAATCACATTAATAAACCACATTATATTATGTCCAATAATTACAAATAATTATAATATATAATTATTAAGTACAAATTTAATTAAAAACTTTTCAGAAAATAAAATATACTGATAATTTCAACCAATAACTAATTAAAATAATAAGATTTTTTAATAAATGTGCATAAATAAATAAATAAAGAAATAATATAGACACTCTATATAATTATAAAAAAAAATTTCAATATAACTTCTATGAGTGGACATTCGGATACCCATTCGTATTCAGTTTGGGATCAATTCGGTTTCGAATTTTGAAATACCAAAAATATAACCCTATTCGGATATTTAAAATTTTGGTTTGGGTTCGGCTCGGATGTAATTGGTCCGGTTCGGGATTAGTAAAACATTGAAAACCCGAATACATCCGAAATATTTTCGGTTCCGGTTCTCATTCGGACTTTGGGTCCCAAAATACTTGTTTTATACTAAAAAGGTACATGTTTTAATCAAATTTATAAGGTTAAAATCAAATTCAAAAATTTAAAATCAAACTCAAACGGTTGATATCATAAACATTACTAAAAAAAAAAGACTAAAATTAAATTTTAAAATCAAACTCTTCATAGATATTTTTGCTTCTTAGGTATTTTAATTATTTTGTCTTAAAATATCTAATAACTTCAGTTTATAATTATATTTTTTTAGTATTTTAAATTATTTTAAGCATATATATATTTAAAATTTTAGAAATATAATTATATTTTGGATATTTCGGGTACTCATTCTGTTTTCGATTCGGTTCAGATTCGGGTTTGATTTTTGAAATACCAAAATTTAAGACCCATTCGGATATTTTGTTGGTTTCAGATTTAATTCAATTCTTTTTTATCGGATCGAGTTTGGTTCGAATTTTTAGCTTCGCATATTTTTTCCAGCCCTAATAACTTCTGTGACACTAATTCTCTTTACCTTTTTTCCTACAAAATCATTCTTAAGAATATATATAAGATGCAAAAGGCCCAGATATACAAATCTCTAGATCAAAAAACCTAGATTTGGAAATTGGAACTACCCATATATATTCTGTTTTTCGACCCAATAGGATTTTTTTTCCCACCTCAACATACCTGAACTTTGCTATACGTGGCCATGACATAGTTGAGTGTGTATTCATCTGAGAAGAAATCGGCACCGAGTCTCCATTTGCCTAGTCCACGAAAATAGAGAAGAGTGTGTGGAAGCTGAAAGTATGCAGGAAAAGAAAGATGGGAGGGTGCTATATATACCTTGTACGATGTCACGAATAACAGGTCGAACATCGCCACCAGCACAAAAGGCTCTTCCCTGACCCTGTGGCAAAGATATTCAGTGTGTGCAAACCGAAAGAGATAAGGATAGCGAGTACCTTTAGGATGACGAGTTTCACATTAGGGTCCTCCTCATATGCAAGGAACAGTTGCAGCAACCGAGTGATCTAGAGAAGATTGATTCAAAGCCAATATTGAAACTAGTGCATCAAATGCATCAAAGGGAGAAAGCAACAAATGGAAAGATTCAATACCATGTTGAAGCACAGAGCATTCAGCTGCTTTGGTCTGTTTAGTCTCAAGATTCTAACTCTCGATTTATCTTCCACTAAAACCTGTTATTAAATTGATTTAGCAAAAAATTGATCGTTGTACATTGTAGCAAAGAGAAAAGAAACCTGAGAGTGAGAGGCCATCTCGACTGCTGTCTTCTTCTTCTCGTCTTTCTTACCCAATGATTCTACTTAAAGATTATTAGACGATGAATGATTCTTGTCAGAGACATTGAGACATTAAGCATACATATATAGAGTTAAAAAATTGTATGAATTTTAAATAAATCGAATTCAAGTGTTACATCTTCAAAACAATAATTTTTCCGTTTTTCTATATATTAAATTTAATTAATTGCAGTTTATTAGTAATTTTGTATATATGTATTCACAATAGTTGATGTGATGATTTCTAAATTATTTGGTGGTCTTTTTTTTATATGAAGTACTATTATATTTAATTTGTTGGGACCATTTTTAGTGACTAATTTGATGAGAACACATGGTGTAAGCGTGTAAGACTATTTCTATACAGAAATAAAAAAAGATAGCTGTGCAAAGGAAAGTATTTAACTCGGTTGCATATTTGACATCCAAGCTCTCCCATCTAAGGCTATGATTGATATTTTAGAGAGTTTAGGTTTTATAAAGTTATGAAAGTCAAAAAATGTATTAATCAAGTTTTAGGTTTTAAGATAATTTAAAATTTTCAGTAAAGTCTTTGAAGCAATTTTTTAAAAAAAAATTATTCTATTTTATTCAATTAAGTCATAATTTCAAAATATAGACAATCAAAGTCTCTAACACCAGAATTTCTATAGCCAAAATCTGAAATCAAAACCTAAAGTCAGAGTCTAAATCAGCAGAAGACAAAGAAAATGATAACCAATTTCACATGCATCCAAAAGTCATTATATGAATATCAAAAGAATTTCATAGAGAGAAGATGAGGAAAGAGAATTGAGGCCAACAAATGAGTTAATCTCTTAATATTGAGAGATCGTGATATTCTTAAGAGAATTCTACCCTCACTCATTTGATCTTCAATCTCCAATATAATACACCATATATCGGAAGGAGGTTTCAATCCACAGATGTAATTTCCAAACTAAACCCTCACAAATCTCTTAAAGTTTACCGTACTTTCATTCAATTTATGTGTGTTCATTTAGGTATCGAAGAGTGTTCATATGGAAAACCTTCTGTCTTCACATCGAAATGATCCGAAATAATATTTTCCATTCATATGCACTTATGCAGGGCAGACGGAGATATAAACCTGGAAGACATGAAGCATCTGAAAGTAATTTTCACTCTCCTAGTGAAATATCTACTACATTCTCTCCTCCCCTTACTGGAGAGCTACTCCACCAAAAATATACAATAGACAATCATACCAAAAATCCACTTCTACAAAAACCCGGCAATTCTTAAACAATATTAAAAATCATTTAAGTGATCATTTATATATTTATTATTAAAAATAGCTCTACTTAGTATTTCTCTAATTATCTTGCACACAGATTTTAAAACTGAAATGAATATTAGGAAGTTGAAATTTATAACAAATTTAATTAAAAAATCTGCCTGATTGAATAACACTTAATTTAAATTATAATTAAATATTTTTAAAAATATCTCTACTAAACATTTTTCACGAGAACAGTTTTATATTTTATTGGTAAAGATAGTTTACATATATTATATAAAGTTTGGTGTCTCTTAGACACATGAAAAAATGATAACTAATTGGATTATGAAGCATGTGAAAATAACTTGATTATTTTTAGGTAAATTTAATTAATTTTAATGCTAAACCATTAGTTGTGCAAAGGAAAAACAAACACGAAGCAGTGAAAATACCACTTCTTTGCTGCCAACTCATCAAAAATTCATCATTTAGCATAAATCATAGTAGCACAAATATCCTATTTCATCAATTTTAGATTTTTACTAACCTATTATTGTCTCACATATTCATCTTCTTTTTGACAACTTTTGAAATAGATCTTATAACCTAACACACATTTATAAAAATTGCTACTTTTAAATTTGACTTCACTCAGTGGTATTTTTAAAACCACCCCCTTCTTTTCCATAAGGATTTATTTTGCTCTCTCAGTTCATTTACAAACTTTGTCATGATTGTCAAAAATAATTCGTCTCAAACATTTATAAATTTTTTATTAGTACTCTTAAGTCTTTTAACATGATTCTAATAGAAGGGGGAAAAAACTTCTATATAGGAACTAAAAATGATACCATATTCATTAATATTATATTTAAAAGTTAGGGAAAATGTTGAACGCTAAATCAAAAGTATTTTATATATTGTAAAGTTTAGGGGGTGTTATTTATTTTTATATTTTAATTGATTCAGAATCTGTGTGTAATTTATAAATTTAAGTAAAATGTACTGATTTCTAAATGAAATATAATTTTAATATATATTTATAAATCTGAGAGTTTTTCAGATTTTAATATTTTATTTTTACCAAAAAAATCTACCCAAATTTATTATGAAATCAAATTCATTAATAAATCTTTATGAATTAATAACACATTATTTCAATTATAATTTATAAATCATAAAACCTGTAATACATTATTTTAATATAAAATTTAAAATTATAAAAATTTTATTTAGATGTTCAAATCAATTAAAATATATAAAGGATAACCCCTCATGTCGAGTCTTTCTTTATATTGAATTGGCCTTTGGATGTGAACAAGTGTTTAGTCTTTTTCTATTGGATCCTGACTCGATCGAATCTTTTTCTAATATGTATTCTGATTGATATTTTGCATAATAATTGATTCTACCTTCTTATATTTATTAGAATTTAGAAAGTCTCGTTACATACATCATTTGATTTTGGAAAGTCTACGCTTTTTCTAAACAACTCGTAGCTCTTTTAATTTTCTTCTTTTTCAAATTAAAAACAAAAACCAGAAAAGTATATATAGAAAGAAATAATAACTTTTATGTGAAAACTACAAGAACCTTTAAACCAAAAAAAAACTACAATCTTTGACAACCAAAAATAGTAAAACAACCGGCTGTCTAGGGTTGTTAATGATAGGTAAAACCCATCATATATACTAAACCTATTAAAAATTATCAATCCAAAATCAGACTATTTAACATTTAAAAATTATATTTTGACCTTCATTTCAAAAGTGCATGAATACATTTTGAAAAAAAATTAAATTAATAAAAAAACCTTATGTATTTTTAATTTTTCATTTGCTTAAATTTAGCTATTTTCTGATATTTATTTATTTTAGATAATATATTATTAGTATGGAAAATTTTAGACAGTTTTATTTTTAATATTGATGAAAAATATTTTTAATTTATTTTATTCTTTTAATTCAATTCACAATAGAATAAATATTTTAAATGTCTAATAATTAACCCCGCATTAAACATCATTTTATCAATAAAAATAATTTCAATCTGTCCGTAATATTATCGAATAACATAAATATTGAGTAATTTATAATTTTATTAATTAAAATTACTTCTATATAACTCTAAACTAAAAATAATTTGTATGCTAAGTTATTTTATTTACATGTACTATTTGATTTAATAATTTAATTATGTTTATGTAATATTCTCTCTAAAAGATACATATTAAATTTGATAATAAATACATTATTTTCTTCAATTAAAATTTTTAATAACTTTAAATAAATAATAATTCAAAATTTTAAATTTTTTTAGAAACTTATAATTTATCATTAATAATTATTAAAAATGTATAGAAAACTAAAAATCTATCTTTTTCTAACACAAATTTTTTTTAAAAAAATTATCTTTCAGAAATAGAGGATATATATATTTATAAATATTCTAGGATTTTTTCGTTTTGTAGATCCAAATTTAATTTAATAATTTATTTTTGTATCTTCATAATTATTAACGAATTTAAAAATTTTAAATAAATGAAAGATATAAAAATATTTATTTTAGATTATGTTATAATTAAAAAGATATTTTTATGTTTATATCTTAAAAGATACAAAAAATTTGTTTGATCATTTTATCATTAATAAATTTTTAAATTTTAATTAATTATAATTGTATTTTATATAATATAACACATAATTAAAAGTTAATAAATTTGTATATTTTTATTTTAATAATATTTGATTGTGGATTTAAAATAAGTTCTGTTTTGTTGCCTTCACTCTTGCTCGCTCGACCATATCCACCCCCCCCCCTCCAATAGACAAAAAATCTACAAATCCAGATGAGTTATTCAACCTAATTAAATCTAGCTCAAGGATTTGTAATCATATTAAGAGTTGGTGTGTATGTGCTTCATCTGCTTTGTGTTCTTTGTTAAGAAAAATTAATATCTCTTGAACTTAGAAACTTCAATAATTTGATTCTTCACAACTTGTGTTTTGTGGTGTTGAAATTTCTATTAAAAAAAAAAATCGCACACATCCATGAGTAATCTTCAAAATTTGCGGAGTTTTCAGGTTACTTTTTAAATATAAGGTTTATTTCGAATTTTTCAGATCAAGATTTTTTTTTGAACGTGTTTATTTCGGGTTGGGATAGGTTTTTTGTACCTATAATAGCATCTCTAGAGATGCCACACTCATTACTCTATCACAACCGTTTATGTCCTCCACTCCAAGCCAATCGATCACTGCGTTTTTATGATTGCTGGGATACAATAACCCTACATTTGCGATGATATTGATATATGTTTATGTTCTTATCAGTGTGGATTCTCTCAATGAAAAATATACAAAATGAAAAATAAAGACAAAAAAATATATTGAAATCAAACAGCGAAAGACATCGTATAAAAATCGATGCAAACTTTGAAAGTTTTATGCAAAGGGAAAGACCCTATATACTAGTAGTTTCAATGTTAATGAAATTATAAATTAAAATAAGAAAAAACATATGACGTAAACCTTGATATATAACTTTTTAAAACTAAACATTGATAATAATGATTCTTTGATTGATGTCTCGATCGAAGGCTTGTGGCGTTGAAAATAAATGTCTCGATCGATGGCTTGTGGCGGTGAAAATGAATATTTGTGCCTTTGGAAATATTTCGGTCGTTTTGTGTTTCTTTCCTGTCTCTGAGTATGACATGTCAGATTTGAAATATCGTGTTTACCAAAGGTGACCTAATTTTAATTTCTTGTTGAGGCGAATACAAGGGACCGATTCTTCTTGTTCAACTGTATAAGTGCAGTAGATAAATCGATCAATTTTTCTAACATTGGTTAAGCCTAAGAAAGATAATAATCTACAGTGAAATAATTTTGGTATTAGTTTAGATGATGTAATTGTCCCCGTGTGATTAGTTTTATTAACTTACTTGTGATATATAAAAATACATGGTTGGTGTACATGTACATGAGAATATGAGATCACTGGTGACTTTTAACAAAAAGAATGATATTGCATAGAAGAATATGCATGACGCATGCATGTTCAAAAACAGAAAAAAAAAAACGCATGATGCATGCAGTGCCGTGTAGTTTTTTCTTACTTTTCTTTCATTAAAATCGACTAAAATTCTACGTGATCTCATGTATATGCCAACTATGTATTTTTTTACTTATTTTTCTTATGATATTATAAATACTGAAATACATAGTTAAGGTTGTAAGAACGATGACTGATGATTTAACAACAAAACTAGAGAAGAATCTTTGAAAAGTTATAGAAGTTTCCGTCCAATATTCTTCAAAATTCGATCAAAAAAAAAAAATATGTTCTTCAAATTATATTCGAAGATGCATATTCAAATATTCGAATTTGTGATTGAGTCAACAAATATTATTTCTAAGTGAAAATAACATTTTGTTATACATTAGAAAAATAAAATTATGTTTTCATTGATTTGAATATAAATTTGTTGAAAAAAAGTGTTAATATCTGAGAAAACCTATCCAGGCATTTGTGTGAAAACCGAGAAGTACGTATTCTTACTAAGAGAGCATGATTATTGGCAGAACCTCCAATGAGGTTCTAAACATATTTTTATTAATTAATTTTAATTTAGGGGTTTCGCCTTTTCAAGATTCCAACATTTCGGGTTTTCTCATTTCAAGAGTTTTAACATGAGCATCAACCAAATTTGTGACATCGATGTAATCACGTACGCATGTCCCATCAAGGGTCTTGTAGTCTGTTCCTTTGATCTGCGGATAAAAACAGAATGAACATCAATAAAGATTGGTATGTGATGAAACTGATGATACAAACCAAAAAGCAAAGAGCGTGACAATTACCTGCAGTCCGGCAATGATGCCTCGTGCAGCATCAAAGCAAGCACCAGAGATCCGTCCATGCTCTCTGAGCTCAGGTTTTGGAGCTTCACCTAGTCTGCCCTCAGGATCAGACCCAATCACATTGATATATCTGAGAAAAAACGATTTAAAGAAGAAAGAAGAAAGTCAGCTTCAGGGAAAGAGAAAACACGCACAAAGGCTACACACACACACAAACACAACAAAGAATCAACCACCAACCTCAGGATCATAACTGCCATATTAGAAAATTGTTAGTCTTTATCACTGTCGTAAACCATGGCCATACGGCGATGAGTTGGAGCTTTTCTCGGAGGAGACTCTTCCTCGTCTGACTCAGTCTCTTTCCTTTTCTGGCCACCACCAGCACGGTCCTTATCTGCCCTAACTCCCTGCATTCACCACAACATAACATTACAATCTGGGAATGATCCTTCGCATGACCAATAACTGATAAAATTACTTCTGTTTATTACTTGGCGTACCTCAGCTTCTTCTTCTTCTTCGTCTTCTTCTGAATATCTGTATGGGTTATAAAGAAACTTCTTAGATAGTTGTTCCACCTCCTTAGGCCAAGTAGCTCTCCAATACAAAGTTTGACGGTCTCGCCGAATCTGCACAGGTTTCAAAAGATTATCAAGACAAAGCAACTAGAATACACATATTAGGTGACTAAACACAGAGGTAAGAAAACGAACATGTGAAACAATTCATGTGTAAGAGCAAGAACCAAGACGATTGGTCCGTCCCAGGAGCTGATAAAACAAATAATTCGAAATCAGTACAGCGTTTTACAACTTTACATCAAACTAGAACAAACAAAAGTTACTCCACAATCAGAAATCAAGTGTTACCTAAACTTGGTTGACCATTCACATGAACAATAGCAGGTAGTGAGTAAGAAAAAGTCTTCCAAGAGCCAGTTTCAGCAATGCCAATGAGATCACATCCCTCCAATGCCATTGGCCACCCTTGAGATTGTATAGGTGTAGGTTCAGTAAAACCATCCTTCTTAACCTCCTCCAAAACATACTCTAGGCCAATCAAGAAACTCTCATTAATAAATACTATAGAAGCGAGTAGAACATACCAGGACACAAAGATAGCTAGTCTCTCAAAATGAAATCCAACTCACCAGGAAAGCCAACATCACGAAATTTTTTGACTGGTTTCGGAATATCCCGACCTTCAACAGTGATTTCCCTTAACCTTCGATAATCCTCCACTTCTGCCTCAGTCATAGCTGCCACAGCGGGAGACTTGACATAGAAGTTCTTCTCGAAAGGAGTCAAACCATCTAAATCTGGCTTCTTTGGAGACTCATCACCAACACTATCCTTTTTCTTCCATATGCTGAAGCTCCACCAAACCCTGAGTCATTAAGAAAAAGCAAACTCTAGAATTGAAGAGAAATCTGAAATTGAAGCAAACTGCTTCCCGATCATATTTGTTCGTACATATTAACCGGATTAATTTTGAATTCGAAAGCCTTGACAGAGAGAACTAACCATGATCCGGTCTGATTGTGTTAATCTGCATATGCCAATGGTAGGAGAAGACGACGACGATCCTGATGTGAAGCTGACGCTACAGCAGAAGCACCAGAAGAATACAATCGGAGTAATGGAGGGGATTGATTACACAGACTCAAAGGAGAAAGAGATGAAAAAAAAAAATCAACGCGGAGAAGACGAGAGTGATATTTTATTATTATTTTTGTTCGACCAATGAAATGGAAGTACATGATTAATAGAGACGGTCCTAAAATGACTGACTTCTTTTTTTTTTTTTGTCAATCCACATTCATTGATAAAGCCCAACAGGGTATTACAAGGTGAGCTCAACGAAAGGTCCATTTACAATCCACACTTATTGTTACAATCAAAATTAAAGATAAGGATAATGACTGCTCAACACGTGTCTAAGACGTGTATTTTTGATTGAAACAAAAACGGTGCTTGCCGTTTCATCTCCGGCACCGATCACCGCTGAACAATTTCCGGCGACTTCATATAACCGCCTAAGCTCCTTCCGAAAGCTACACCAGATCTTCGTTTGCAGTAGCCACCGCAGTTGAAAAATCGGAACTCCATTGACCACCAGAGAGTTGGACCACCAAAGATCTCGAAAAACCTAGAAATCAGATTATATATTGAGACGTCACAGAGACCCCAACACTGCTTAACCTATTCCAGATCCATCAAGAGTCTTCCATCAACTCGAATTACTATCAAAGAAGGATACTTCTTCCATAGACAAGAAGTCTATTCTCAAAGAGAGATGAAGTTTTACTCCACTTTGATAGAAAACAAGTAATACTGATGGAGACAAGAGGACCAACATCAACTCACGGGATTTATCCTTTTCAAAAGGATGATATTTAAACTGCAAAGAAAGAGTATAAACAAAGAAAACCGATTGAAACATCGGTATTTATTATCCGATTAACGGAAAGTAGAAATCCGACTAGCGGAAGAAAAATTCCGATATCAATCGGAAATATTTTACAGTAAAACAAAACCGGCGATCTACGCCGGAAATCGCCTTCTCTCTCTGAAAAATAGGAGTGAGAGAAGAGAGAGAAGTGGCTTTTTTTTAAATGACTGACTTCAGAACCGGTTTTAACAACTTTTCTGTTTTTTGATTTATTTTATTACTTTAATTTTTTCAGAACCTCTTATAAGAGCTCCCGATAAGGACCGTTATTTTCACTGATTTGAATATGATGTTTTCTGTACTTTAACATATCTGATGCTCCACAAACTTGGAAAATTAATTACAAAATCACTTCTTGTTTAAGATCACACCATATTGTGGAGAGGTTGCATAGTAAAAGAATAAAGCCCAAACTAAATTTAGACACGTACATGATAGCGGTATAATATTATTTTTAGTTAATAAAAAAACAATCATTAAATTTATAAATATAAATATTAGTTGTATAAAACTGAAAAATAATCTATTATATACTAATTTTTAAAAATTTAATATTTATTATTTCTAAAATATGATAAATTATTAATAATTTTTTTTATTGAGATTTATAAGTAGTGCAGAAATTTTTTAAATTAAAATTTTTGATTGATAATTAAAGTATTATATATATTTTATAATAAACATATCACATATTTATCGATATATATATATATATAGTTTTATTATATTAATATTATAATTGATAAAACTCGACAGATCCGTTTATAAGACTAATCCGTTAATTTATTAGTTATCTTAAATATTTTATTATCAAAACATGTTAATTAATTATTTAAATATTTTAGATATTTTAATAGCAAAAATTATAAAAGTCTGTAGCTAAAAAGATAATAATTATTAACATGTCTCATTATATTATTGAATAATATCTCTATAGACTAATTTTTCATATTTTCATTTTTTGAATAACGGCTTATATATCATTTATCCTCAAAAAAATAAAGTGTTATATATTTTATTCTATTAATTTTTACTTTTAGTTTCTAATATTTTTTCTAATTAAATTTATGTTTCACTATGTGAATAATATATATATCAAATTAAAAATACAAAAATATATTTTTATGTTATTTTCTGTAGATATTTACCAACTATATTTTTATGTTACTTTCTGCGTATATTTACCAAAATTTGATTTTATTGTTTATAAAAGTAACTGATTTATTATATTATTAAATTATAATTATCATTTGATTTAATATCTATTATATGTACATATATATTATTTTTATTATTATTATTTTCATTTTTAGTTAATTAAATAAATAGGTTCTATTATTTTAAATTGTTTGGATATATATATATCTATTTTTATTTATGGTAATTAATCTCTACATGATCATATGTGATCAAGTGTATGGAATCTATTATATTCTACATAAATGTTTAATCTAAATTATCCTTAATGAATTTTAGAATTTTTATTAAATTCAGTGGCATTTCTTGTAAATCACACAGGAGGTTAATGTTTTTTTTCAAAAATGTATCCTATTTTAATAGAATAGATATTATGTCAAACAAAAACATATAGAAAAGGCTCATTAGGTCGACTCAAAAACACAGTTTATTAAGCCTAAAAAAAGAGATTTTCTATTTAATTATTATGATTATTACTATCTTGTAATATTAACAAATAATAAAAAGAGTAATAATCATAATAATGAAATAGAAAATAGACCAATCTCTCACTCAATCAAATCAAACTGACTCATCTCATCTGACTCAACTGAAAGCGCCGGTCATCTTTTCTCGTCTCCCTCTCTCTCTCTCTCTCTCTCCTCCTCGCAGCTCCAACGCCGAAAAGGCAAAAAAGTTTCACACTTTGAAATCTCCGTTTAGTTTCTTTAGAGGTTCCTCAGTTATCCGGAGATGGCAGAGAAGTTGGCGCAGGAGCAGGAGCAGAAGCGAGCGAAGGAACCAACGGTTCTTGACGATATTATCCGCCGGTTGGTTGAGTTTCAGAACACGAGACCTGGATCGGGGAAACAAGTTCACCTCAGTGAAGGCGAAATCCGACAGCTTTGTGATGTCTCTAAAGAAATCTTTCTTCAACAACCTAACCTCCTTGAACTTGAAGCTCCTATCAAGATCTGTGGTTAGACTCTTGCTCTCTTTTTTCAAAAATTTGTTCTTTCGTTTTGAAAATTTATGTATCCTTGTTACGAAATCAACGACGGGATAGATCTTTGTTAAAACAATAACCAGAAGAACAATTACCTTGGAGGTTCATTCATCTGACAGCATTTAAAAAAATTAGAAGCAGGATTCGAGACAAGGAAGGAATCCCCCAAAATCATCAAAGATTGCTATGTGCTGGAAAACAGCTCCGAGATGGATGGACGTTAGGTGACTACAACATTCATAAAGAAGCTACACTACATCTATCTTTGTCTCTTATTGGTGTTATCACAAACCCTGTCTTCCTCAATGATGAGCGCATGAACCCTCAGCCCGCTGAACTTATACCAGGTGTAATCCCCATTTTCTTTGACCACGAAAATTGTCCCATACCAAATTCAAGAGACTATGAACCTTCTACACTTTTAGAAGTACTGCAAATAGCAATAGCACAGAAGAGTAACCATCCCGTGATGCTCTTTTTCGTGGTGGCTTCCCCACACTATAGTAGGGTTTCTCCCTCTCTCCATATGAAGTTTTTAGCAAATGTGGATGAAAGAATTATTTATCATGAGGTCTTTCCCCGAGAGTTTCCGGATTTGGGAAAACAGATTCGGGTAAACCGAGACTTTGTGGAGTATGGTTATGAGGAAGCGGGTGAAGTCTTTTTGGTAGCGCAGGATAAATGCTACTTAACTTACCTCGAATACCTGGAAGATGTAGGATTCAACATTTATATAGGAAGGCCGAAATGCAGTTCAAGTAAGCTGTCGAGTTCTTTTGAGTCTGTTGATATGAAAACTGTTTATGATGGTCACCCTGTTTGGGAAAATCCTCAGTAGGATAGAATTTGGGTTAAGGAGAAAATTTCTGGATGGATTTCAGTGTTTCAGTGATTGTTCTCTTCGTGAAGATTACTTCGAGTTTTGAGTATGTCGGTTAGCCACAAACAGTATTTGTAATAGGCATTTTGCCTTTATTAAACCGAGAATACAAGATTTTATTTTAGATAGTCAACAACAAATACAGAGTTTTTATGCCTTATGAACAAAGATGTTGAGAGCTTATAAAGTATAACATATATAAATTAATATTCGATAAATTAATAATCACTATAAATTAATAAATTTCTCTAATCCCAAGTCGGGTCAATATAAAATTTAACAAAATTCGATCAGATAATAAGATAATAATTTTTGTGAAATCTTTATACAAATATATAGTCCCAATAAAATTATAAATTAATAATTATATATATATATATAAGGTAACATACTAAAATATGAGTATGATGTTTTTTTTATTTAAACTAAAGATCTCTTTAACATTTTATCTCTATTTTTACTTACTGTATCAAAATTTTAGTGATAGTTATCTTTTAGATTTGAATTCAAAATATATAAATTTTTGTAGACACAATAAATTTTTTATTTCTAAATGCTTTCAAATATATTGTAATAATATTTTCAGTTCATTATTGCGGATTGTAATGATTATTTTGTATAAATTTTAAATTTATAAACATATATCATTTTTACATAGATACTCAATATATATTATTAAAATTTATTGCGATAAATAATTTCATCTTCATTATTTAAGATTTGTATATATCATTTTTATTAAAAATTCATTTAAATTCCTTAAAATAATATTATTTTCAAAGAAAAATCTAAAAAATATTATGAATTAAACGTATTTTTTTATAAATTAATAAAATATTAATTAATTAATAATTTTATAAATTAATAAATCAATACAATACAACTTAAACTTTTGTTATCAAAAGACACGGAATTCCTAAAAGACATATACAAGTTATGTATACATAAGATAACACACACATCCAATCCCAGCTCTAATTGCGGGATATATTACAATTGACTTCGTTTTTGCTGTTATATCTTGTAATCCTGTTAGATCGCATTTTTTTTCTTCACGAATTCGTCGTGAAAATCTCTCTTCTTTTTTTTTTTTTTTTTCTATCGAATTATCTATGCAAAATCTTATTCACTGTCGTTTATGAGACTAAATGAAACAATGTGTTTCATCCTTCGTTAGTGAATTAACCCTACTAATGTTTGGAGTTTAATTTACATCTTATGAAACCTTTAGGTTTTAAAATACACCTCTTTTTTTTTCTTAGATTTTTTAAAATGAAATTTCAAACCTTTTTTATTTACAATTTTTCCAAACTTAAGATAGACAGATAGTAAAAAATATCTGATGCTCCACAAACTTCAAACATTAACTACAAAATCACTTCGTAAAAAAGATCACACACCATCTTGTGAAAAGGTTGCATAGTATACGAATAAAGCCCAAATACTTCATAGAAAAGGCCCATTAGGTCGACTCCGAAAACACAGTTCAGTTCGTGTAATAATAACAAACAATAAAGAGAGTAATAATCATAATAATTAAATAGAAAAATAGACCAATCTCTCACTCAATCAAATCAAACTGACTCATCTGAAAGCGCCGGTCGTCTCTTCTCGTCTCCTTCTCTCTCTCTCTCTCCTCCTCGCGGCTCCAACGCCAAAAAGGCAAAAAAGCTTCACACTTTGAAATCTCCGTTTAGTTTCTTTAGAGGTTCCGGAGATGGCGGAGAAGCCGGCGCAGGAGCAGGAGCAGAAGCGAGCGATGGAACCGGCGGTTCTTGACGATATCATCCGCCGGTTAGTTGAGTTTCGGAACACGAGACCTGGATCGGGGAAACAAGTTCACCTCAGTGAAGGCGAAATCCGACAGCTTTGTGCTGTCTCTAAAGAAATCTTTCTTCAACAACCTAATCTCCTTGAACTTGAAGCTCCCATCAAGATCTGTGGTCAGACTCTTGCTCTCTTTGCTCAAAAATTTGTTCTTTCGTTTTGAATTTTAGTTCTCTTTATGTTGTGATTGAAGGAGATTGGTTTCGGTTGTTAGTTCTTAGTGCATGTTGAGATAAATGTATCTTTTAGCTTTCGTATGGCTTTAGATGTGTTTAGTAGTCATGAACTGAATTCTGAATACGGGTAGATACAGCTGTAGGTCATAAAATTGGTAGTTTTTAGGTTGTGAGTTCGAGCATGGATGTTGTTGTTTTGCATGAGGGTAGATACGACTTGGGTGATTTGGTGAAAAGTTGATGGTCTTTGAGTTCTGAACTTTGAAATTTGAGCGAATGGGTGGTTTAAAGGTGGAATTTTTATGGTGCAAGTCTTAGATATGATTAAGAGTTTGGAGAGGTTATTATGAGGTTTGATTCCTTTATAATAATGTTTTAAGTTTTGGTCTTTTATTGGAATTCGTCAAGACTTAAATAGGATAAAGAGTTTGACATGTTCTTATGAGGTTTGATTTTTGTATATGTTGACTAGTCAAGTTATGGGTTTGATTGGTTCTCATGAAACGTTTCCTGCTAAAAGCTTGACTAAGCTCGCTGGTGGTATTCACCATTCTTTATTAGATGATGAAATATTACTGTGTCTGAAAGAAGTGGAAGGTTTTCATATTCTAGATTTGTTTGGCCTGCATAATTGGTCTCAATCATGTAGTTCTGAGCTTCTTTGGTTTTGGTTACTCCTTCATTTTTGTCTTTATTAACTTGTCTCTTACTTATACAGGTGATATTCATGGGCAGTACTCAGATCTATTGAGGCTCTTTGAGTATGGAGGCTTCCCTCCCGAAGCCAATTATTTATTCTTAGGTGATTACGTTGACCGTGGCAAGCAAAGCTTGGAAACGATATGCCTTCTCTTAGCTTACAAAATCAAGTACCCTGAGAACTTCTTCCTGTTGAGGGGGAACCATGAATGTGCCTCCATCAATCGTATTTATGGGTTCTATGACGAGTGCAAACGCAGGTTCAATGTCAGGCTCTGGAAAATATTCACCGATTGCTTTAACTGTCTTCCTGTGGCTGCCTTAATTGATGATAGAATACTATGTATGCATGGTGGGATCTCTCCAGAGTTGACAAGTTTGGACCAGATCAGGAACATTTCTCGCCCAATGGATATTCCTGACTCGGGTTTGGTTTGTGATTTGCTTTGGTCGGATCCTAGTGGAGACGTCAAAGGCTGGGGAATGAACGATCGTGGTGTTTCATACACTTTTGGAGCTGACAAAGTTGCAGAGTTTTTGGAAAAAAATGACATGGACCTTATCTGTCGTGCCCACCAGGTTGTTAACTCGAGTTATCTCTCTCAGCTTATTACAAAACTGTCCAAGCTTATTCTGAGTGTTTTCTTACTCTTGTGTTTTTAGGTTGTTGAAGATGGGTATGAGTTCTTTGCAGACAGACAGCTTGTTACTGTATTTTCAGCTCCCAACTATTGCGGAGAGTTTGACAATGCTGGCGCAATGATGAGCATTGATGAGAGCTTAATGTGCTCATTCCAAATTCTAAAGCCGTCGGATAAGAGATCGCCATTTCAATGACTACAAGTATCCAGTTACCACCATGCTTCAAATTAACAATACTCCAAAAGGTAGAAACTTTGTTACTTGTTATAGTGAAACCACATGTGTGTACACACATGTTCTTCATTCCCTGCTTTAGGTTTAAGCCAGTTCACAGTATTTGTCTCTTAGTTTTGTGTAGTTTGAATTAGCTTCAGGAGAGTGAAATGGAAAACATGAATGTTCTTTTAAGTTATCTTACCTTTTGTGTGTTATCACATAAACGAGCTCTTGTTGCTTACATTAAGAATTGCTCGCTCTGTTTCTGACTGTCAATTATTTATGTGCGGCAGCTGTACACTGGCGAGAGGATCTAGAGCCAGGAAAACTACTCGATTGTGAATTTGGGACCTTAGTGGTTAGCAAACACAGAGACAGTCTCGAACAGAGTAACAACTCAGGTCTCTGCTGTGATTTTAGCTTCTCTCACATCTATCTCCATATTTGTCTAAAATGTGTGCTTTTCTCTTTCTTTCTGAATGCTATTAGATTCTCATTTGTACGACCCTCTTATCTATTATGAAAACCAAATTCAACTTTTTAGCGTCTTACTTTCTTTGCCATAGCTCGCAGATTCTTATATGATAACAACAATGCCATAATAAATCCGTAATCACCCTTTTTTGCGAGTAGTACTATTCACTTTCAAGGTGGTGCCAAACTGCCAATTGTCACATGTAAGAACGTATGGTGCTAAAAGAATAAAATCTGTGTAATTGAGGGTTAAAAACGAAAAGAATCTGTGTGCACGTGTGATGTAAAAGAAGACAAGAGATATAAAGAATATAAAATTTAGTATCAGAAACAACCAAACTCAAGACTCCAGATTCCTCCTCTTGTTACAGAGTTGTTGTGTCTCTCTCTCTCTCTCTCTCACACTCCCTGTCTGCGTCTAGAATTTGCTTTCTTCTCTGCCGCAGAGATCCGTCGTGTGTTTTGTCCTTCTCTCTAACAATGGATTCCCTCGTCGAATCCGGTTGGAAGGTACTCTCTCCATCTTCCTTTTGTTTTTGGCGATTCCTACGATTTTCTTTTTGTTTCTTGTTTTGGTATATTCCCAATGGTTTCATCTTGCTTTTCTTTGTCTCTGCCAACTTATGTTTACAATGTTTATGATATAAATGTGCGTGTACGCAAGTATCTTTGTTTGTTTGTTTGTGTGTGGTCCACCGCATTGGATCATTGTGGTCCTTGGTCCTTGTGGTTTTCAGATCTGGTTTTGATTGTGCTTGTTTCCAAATAGATAGCGAGTTCTAACGTGATCTCACTTTGTTCTTGTGTTTTGGATTTTAAAGCATGATCATCACTCTAGTCTGTAAGAGTATCCTCTTTGATTTTTAGTTGTTATTTCTGGACCAAACGAAACAGGTTCTTTAACGATTGAAAGTCATGTCGCTAATCAGATTATTACTATTTGAAGACTTAGTTTACGTTTGGCATATGAATTTTTGTTGTCCACGTTTCTAGCTTAGAGGATCTATGTGACTGTGATGAGTGCTGATATGAACAGTTCTTCCTTGAACGGTCTACTTAACACGCTTGAACAACTTTTAAAATTGTGTCAAATTTTATACAATTGCCTTCATCTCATGGAATTGATCACATTTTTCTCTCTTTCTGAGCTCTTTTTAGTTTCTCTCGCTTTGGTCATTATGTTTTTCTTAGCTAGGACTGACCCTTTTAATTCCGTGATAATGCAGTACCTCGTTACACATTTTAGCGACTTTCAACTGGCTTGCATCGGGAGTTTTATCATTCATGAGAGTGTGTTCTTCTTGTCTGGTCTCCCTTACATTTTCCTTGAAAGGATGGGTCTGCTTAGAAATTACAAAATTCAGGTTTTGCCTCCTCTTGTTCTGGTGTTTCAAGGGACTTCCATGTACACATATACTATTTGTGTGACCGTTCGAATACAACTTGAGTGAAAAGGAATCACCAAGTAACCAGCAAATGAAGTTTCTGTTTTCTTTCACCCAATTATTCGTGAATGTCAATGTAATGTGATTGATTAAGATTCACGTTTACATTGAACAATTACTCTTGTGTGGTCTGCTGCAGACAAAAAACAACACACCTGAAGCCCAAGGAAAATGCATTGCTTGGCTATTGTTTTACCACTGCTGCGTAAACTTTCCCCTCATGATGTTCTCTTACCGTGTCTTCAAATTCATGGGCATGCGGAGCAGTTTTCCTCTGCCGTCCTGGTATTATAAGGTCCTTTAGTGCTGAAGCTTTTTTCACCCTTTTGGGTTCTCATGTCACACTCTTCCAATTAGCAATATAAGTATGTAAAATGTCAGTGTCTAGCTGCATGAGAAGAACCTGTGTTACATTTTGATCTGGCTTACGAAACCATCTTTTGGTGATTGCTCCTGCAGGAAAGTGGTGTCTGCCCAGATCATATTCTACTTCATCATTGAGGATTTTGTATTCTATTGGGGTCATAGGATCTTGCATACAAAATGGCTGTACAAGAACGTGCACAGTGTGCATCATGAGTAAGCTTCACCATCTTCTGTTTTGAGCACCCACGATGTTAGTCCATTTACGGTCCCTATTGGCGAGATAAATGATCTCATGTATTGCTTACTTACAGATACGCCACACCGTTTGGTTTGACATCAGAATATGCTCATCCCGCTGAGATTTTGTTCCTGGGATTTGCTACCTTTATTGGTCCGGCTATCACTGGGCCTCACCTAATCACTCTTTGGTTGTGGTTAGTGCTTAGAGTCATTGAGACAGTTGAAGCACATTGTGGTTATCATTTCCCATGGAGTCCATCTAATTTTCTTCCTCTGTATGGAGGGTAAGATCAAAACTTAACTTCGTTGAAAGATACACACATTTAATGTATCAAATCATAACATGATTGTACAATAATTTGCTTACAGTGCTGACTTCCATGACTACCATCATCGATTACTATACACAAAGTCTGGGAACTACTCATCAACTTTTGTCTACATGGACTGGTAAAATATCTGAACTCTGTTTCTTACTTGACTTATTGCGGCACCATAGACATGTAAACATGTTTCTTTGTGTTACTTCAGGATCTTTGGTACCGACAAGGGTTACAGAAAACTGAAGGCCCTGAAAGAAACTTGACAACAAGCAAGAACGAGAAACTTGGTTTATCAAGAGAGAGGTTTCAATCTCAAAAACTCGACTTTCTTTTCTTTTTGCCTCATAAATATTTAAAACTTTAGTCATAAGGAAATCATTATTTGCAGCACTTTTGACTTGTACAGTCAAAGCTGTTGGTCTAGTCATCTTAGCCAATTCGATGTTTAAATCTTTCTCACCGTTTGTCCTATTATATTTAGTTACAGCTACTGCTGTAATTGCATTTAGTACATAAAGATCCAATCTCATGTCTCTTTGCCTTGCGGCAGAGACAGCACATCTTCCAAGTATCTAAAAGCTAAAAGTAGAGTTTCATTCATTGTGTTTGTTGTCTCTTAATAATTCGTGCAGATTTCTGTTATATCTTTTACATATAGAACTTGAATCAATTAGAAGCCGTGGGAGTAACAAATCAGCATACTCAGTGAAATTTGTTTCTGACTAATTGGATCTTGATTTTGATCTTTAATTTAATAGTAGATATTACACGAAAGTGTTTTAGGAATGAGAAGAAAAAGCTACTCACCCCTACAAAACTATTAACCCTTTGTCATAAAACCGGGTTAAATTGTTGTATACCATCACGCATTCCAAGAACAACCAAAAAAGAACTAAAAAAGAAGAAGTTAAAGCTGCTGTCTTCGATGGGAGTGTCAAGAGTGTGAAGTAGTAAAGGATTAGTGTCCAATGACGTGTCCTTTCCTTCTGAGATCAATAACAACAACACTCACGTTGTCACTACTGTGTCTTTCCAACGCCAGCTTCGTTAGCAATACTGACGCTTCCATGCACGCCTTGTCCGAGACAGAATCCACCGCTGGTTCTTGACCACCTCGGCGTCTCCGACCACCATGGAGACACATACGCGCCACCGAGCAGGCTGTCTCGTTTGACACAACATCCCATAAACCGTCGCTGGCTAGAATAAGGCAATCGTCGTCCCTTCTGTCTGTTACGGTTACCTCCGGTTCAGAAATCACGTAAGGTTTCAAATAGTTGTCTCCTATGGCTCGTGACATAGCTAAAACCCCTAGAACTCTCGGACAGTCCCAGTATATGACTCGTCCTCCAGCTCCTTCGATTCGGTCCAACTCATCTTGACGATCAGGCTGTGTTTCATACAACGAAACAATCTTTGAGTTAATAATAAATTCCGATTATTGCTTTAAAATTAAACATGCTTAAACAGCATAATTAAAACATACACAAAATGATAAAACACACACAAATGATAAAACACTGAGATTTTTCTCAGTGATCTATCTTGGGTTTCGTTAAAGAAATAAAAAGAAGAAATTGGAGCTATTTCAACAGGAGTCTGATACTCGTTAATATTGTTAGGTTATTGTAGATACCTTACATGACAAGAAAACTCGATTCTTTGCAACTCTCTTACATTAGTCTAGTCTTGTAATAAAATTTGTTTTCTAATGCAATACGAGAGAGAAAGAGAGTCACTGACCTTGTGATCGATCGATAGAGGGACTGGTTTTCCATTCCGGCAGAGAACAGCTCGGGAGTCGCCGCAGTTAGCGACGACGATCTTATCCGGCGTAATGATGGAGACAACGGCGGTTGATCCAACGGCATCACAATCCGGTGTTTGAAGCTCGCACTTACAACTCGCACTCGCGACGGATTCACTCAACAACACAGCTTCTTTATCCATCCGCGTGAAGCTACGCTCCATCGTCAGTTTCCACTCTTCCTCCTCCGTTTCACTATCCGAGTTTAGCTCCTCTTGCACCAGCTTGTGAAGCCGGTCCCTACACCTCGCCGCAACCTGTAGAAGAAAACGATGTCGTATGAGCTACAACTGAATTTGTTTTTAAACTCCATAAAAGGTGGGAGAAAACAGAAAGCGACACCGTACGTGGGAACAACCATGACCGTCGTAAACACCGAAGTAGTGTTGAGGATACTCCGAGTTTCTCCGAGAAGAAAACGAAGGATGAATGGCCACCGCATCTTCCATTTCTCTTCTTCTACCACACACCGAAGAAACTCCGTATCTCGGACTTACCTCCGTCACACGAGACTCGCCTGAGACGTGTACAGTATCGTCATTTCTCACCGTTAGAGCCTCCTGTTTATTACGTTTACTATTCTTCTCCCACTCTTCTTGCATCATCACCGTCTTATCTATCGGAAACCTCTGCCTCCGCCCTGAATGTAACGTTCTCGATTCGTACGACGACGGCGACGCTTTGGTCACAACTTCATAACATATATCTGCCATTTCTTGGATCTCTTTAATTTGATTTTGTTCTGGCTTTCGAAATCAAGAAGAACTAAACTCTTACTCCGGTTTTATAAAGATGGAAAGTTGAATATTGTTTCGGTTACTTGCAGGTGAAGAGAAAGTAACAAACTATTCAATTGAAACAATAGTGTCACTACACGTTGCTCCACTCTCAGTATTTTATACACAACTCTGCCTGCCTCTTCAGAAACTGTTTTCATCCTTATTAATTTTTTGTTTTTTACGTTCAGTTTTGATTTTCCATTTAGGAAAGTGACGTTTAATCTTGACCGTCGATATGGAGACTACGGCTATTAAAAAAATAAGCCACGTAAGAGTCACGATCGAGTGCAATATTCGTGGTCCAATCAAATTGAGACAGAACGGATAGGAGCAAGTTCCTTTCGCGCCACGATTGTAGTCGCTCTTCGCTTCAAGAAGAGCTTTTCCCCCGAATACATCTTTCGTATACTGTATTTTAATACTTAAGGAATTTCATTACGTTAGTTTTCATCTGAATCTAGTCACATATAAACTTAAGTTTCGATATAATGTATGTTTACCTTTCAAACCTAACAGTGCCGATATTTTATATGTTTTTGTCCTAGGCAGAAGACACGTTAACAAAGGAAACCTTAATTAATATATATACATATAACATTGTATCAAGATTTATTAATATTGTTGTCTACATAGTCCAGTGAATCATTGGAAATATAATATTTAGGACAGTTGGCCGACAAAAAAAAAAAAAAAAAAAAAATATTTAGGACAGTNATTTAGGACAGTTAATCAACTCTGTTGTGATGGCAGTATGAACAATTATAATATTGAAGTTGTGCATGAGAGAGAAAATGTTCAGCTTCATGCAGTTTGAATTCTCATTGTTCTCCTCATCAGATGATATGATTTCATAACTCAAATTTCTATTAGATATGAATGACTACAGTGAAAATTCGATAAAGTTAAAACACCCCAAAAATGAAAATTTAAGGAATATTTAATTTTTGTTTACATGCATGCCTTAGATTTTGAGTTTTAAATTAAATTAATGAAGCATATATATCTGTGTTTAAGGCAAAGAGAAGCCGTTAATAGTGGCACCTCCATCAACGCAAATGATTTGTCCTGTTATGTACGAAAGCCGCAAATAAGAACAGAGAAATGCCACAAGCGATGAGACTTCGTTTGCTTCTCCAACACGTCCCGTTGGTGTCATACTCTCTACTTTTTCTTTAATATGTTCATCACTAGCTACTGAAAACTGAGAGAATTTTCATGTTAAGTAAACTAAATCCACAAGTAGTACCCAAAAAACCAAAACCGTTTCTTTCAAAACATTGTGCAAAATGGTATCATACATACATTGATAGCTAAAGGAGTGGCGGTAAACTATGGACAAACTGAGTTAACCGTTATTTGCCACTTTCCCATTCACAAGCTAAGTTTATAACAAAGCTGATTCATAGCTCCTGGAACGTGTCCAAAGACTCCAAACATTATAGGGTTTTTTCGGATTACCGTAACAATACGGGATAACTTTAAGGTTTTTTCCTACTTGAGTTTTTAATGGACGTGCTCTTTTAGGATTAGTGTTAAGTAAGTTTTTTTACCACCATAACATCTCTATATAGGAAATATTTTTGACCTAAGAAGATACAAAACAGAATATGTAAGCAGGTTTTTACACGGAAGTTTTCGTGTATAAATCAAATCAAATTTTATACCTAGTTATTATGAGTATGGGATTGAAATCATGAGTTACTAAGATTGAAAATCCATTAAAGAAGCTTCTCTAAAAAAATTTCTGCAGTATACCTCTCTGGTTCAAGGAGAAGAAACTGAAAGAACCCAAAAGGTTCCAAAGACTCCGGGTGATCGTCCAATGGTTTGAGCTTCACAAGGTTATGTATCTACTTTTGTTTCTCGTATTCAATTAGGAATCTATTTATTGTCTTGTTTTTTCTTAGTAGAAAACAGAGGATGGAATCGAAAATTTTGATGTCTGAGAGAGAAATTCCTGCAAGGGAATTGTAAACTCGTTTATATTTTTCGTGTAAACACTTATATCGTGAGAGTAGAGAAACACTGAGAGTTTAGAGACAGGTACAAAACGCGAGAAAGGACATTCTCAAGCCTGTCCTAGTTGATAGGAGATACCATTAACCGTGAGGCCTCCATCAGCACAAATAATTTGGTCAGTAGTATAAGAAGCTGCAGGTAGACACAAGAAGACCACTAGTCCACTAGTGATGCAACTTCATTTTGGCTCTTCAGCACGACCAAGTGAAGTTCTACCGAACAATCCGTCCCTGAAACTGATGTCCTCAAGATACTTTGAGTAAATGTTGAGAGATAATTAGAGGGATTCAGGTTGCTAAATTAACGAAATAAATATATGTAAAGTTTTTTATTTGTTTCATTATTGATTGTGACTGACGAGTCTTGACAATATTAGGTGCAACAGCATTGGCTCTTATACCGTCTATTACCTATTTACATGCCAAATTTCTAGCTACTTGATATAGAGCTCCTATATAATTAAAAAAAAAAAAGACTCCTAGATAAATAGTCAGGGACGAGAGGTTACATCATAGACTGAGCCATTCGCTTGAAACCCTCTCGTTTCCCCCATTCGCTTAAAATTTTACTAATAAAAGCTTCAGATATGTGATATTTTACATCTTACCAAAAAGAAAAAAAAAATATATATATATATATATATGTGATATTTTACGGTGGCGTAAGAGCTTGTGTGTATAGAGGCAGAACCGCAGAACCATGACGTGGACGTGGCTGTTAATGAAGATAAGAAAAGAAGAGTTGTTAGAAGAGCAACAAAATTGTTATAAGTAGAATAGTATGAATAGAGGAGAAGATTGTCACTACTCCCTAGTGGTTTATGCATCTAGTGTATGAGGAATAGTCTTTTGACTATAGGAGAGATAGGGACTCTTTGTCAAACCCTAGATTCTCGGTTGTAATTGGTGTTCTTGATCAATATACTGCTTGGTTCTTAAGAATATGTCGCATACATGGATTTTGGCACTAAAATTAGCCAACTCCTCTACTAGGGCATACCGAAACATTAAAAACTTAATTTCCTTCCAATTTTGACCATTCCGGATGTTTAACAGAAGCGGAATAAAGGGTAAACGATCGAGGTTGGTTTGTGTGGTTAAAATGTTATGCAGTTGTAAAAGTAAAAATGACTTAAATCTGTAAATTAGTGGTCCAAAACGTACTCATTTGTCTTTTCCAATAATTCACTCACGAGAAGGCAACTAAAATTAAGAATCATTATGGCGAACAGATTATGTGAACTTAGCACACACACACCAAAAAAAGAATAGATTATGTGAACATTCCACGTGTTTCAAATGTCCAACACATCGATATGCTTTTTCTTTACGTGTTCCAGACAGCTTCATCGGTGTAAAACTTCTCCTAAAACTTATACTTTTGGAAATCATTTGTTTTTCCAACAATATTTGTTACATTTTCATGCTTTGGGAAAGATTTGATCTTGATGTTTTCGTCATTGCTGGTTGTATTTGATTAATTGGTACAAGTGTTAAAGATAACTTTTCTTTTCTCGCAAATTCACAAAATTTAATGATTATGGATCTTGATGGTTTCGTTTCGTCATTGCAGGTAGTATCTGATTATTTTTCTTTGGAGTTTAAATGAGAGTATGCATGCATGTTCCTGAAGTAGTGATCCCACTTAGAAATTTCAAGTCTCAAATTTAAAACAGAAATTTCAAGTCCCATTGAGGCATATTTCAGCAAATATGCATTGTTTGTGTGTGTGTCACATCACATGTATTACCAGTGCAGACTGTGCAGTGTAAGAAAGTTAACTCTCTACCAAAGATTACTTACCCGACATAGTAGGACATATTATAGAGCTACTGGAATGCATTAAGATTTTTATTAGAAAGTGAATATGAAGAGATCACAAGAGATTAAGACAAACAGGAAAAAAAGCCGACAAGGACATTCTTAAGCATGTGGTTGATAGGAGAAACCGTTAACCGTGAGGCCTCCATCAACACAAATGGTCTGACCAGTAATATAAGAAGCTGCAGGTAGACACAAGAAGACCACTAGTGATGCAACTTCGTTTGGCTGTCCAGCACGACCAAGTGGAGTTCTACTGGACAAGATCTCATTAAAACCGGCGGCTTCGAGAAACTATTCAAAACATTGTAAGTAACAAGAATGAGAAGTGCATGGTGTTGATTGGAAATAAAATAAATGATGGAGGGTGTAATTGATTACGGGTTTTGCCAGAGTAGTGTGAATAAAATTAGGAGCAACAGCAATGGCTCTTATGCCGTCTCTTGCCCATTCACATGCCAAATTTCTTGCTAGCTGATTCAAGCCTCCTGTACATACCACAGTGTGGTACCCACATATACAATAATAAGAAAAGATTAAAAAAAACTATGAGACATGTACTAGGAATCTCCTAAGAATATTAGACCAATGATGTGATTTTCTCCTAAATAAAATCTTATCTTATTCATGATATGGGATGCGAAATTGATACAGTAAACACTACCACTTTTTGAAATGGAAACCGTGAATATTTAGATGCTAGTCTTAGATAATGAAATTACAAATACAAACCCTTATTTTTTTTTAAATAAAAATATCAAAAACATTTAAAATTTGTAATTGCCATTGAAAATATCCTATGTACCTTTGGTTAGACTATAGATGGATCCACAATTAATTGAAACAACCCCTGTAATAGAGGAAATGAAGACAATACTTCCAGATCCTGAAGCTTTTAAAAAAGGATGTGAAAGCTGGCTAAGATGATAAGCAGACTCCAAGTTTGTTGAGATATGAAACGAAAAATCATGTGCCGAATATTCAGTTGTTGGTTTCATGCGAATTGCACCAACATTGTTCACCTATATGGAACAAAAAGGAAGAGTGAGAAAATCCCTACAATAAATGTCACTTCTTAAAAGTTTTTTTGCGTAAAAACATATGCCTGGTTTCTGTAAATTAAGATTAACTTACAAGAATGTTGAGCTTACTATCAAACATCGTTGAGACGGTTTGCATAAGCGTTTCTCTCTCGGAACGAGAGGATGCATCACACACTGAACCACTCACTTCTTTCCCCATTCTCTTAAACATTGATTAAGCAGAATGTCGGATCTATCACATACATCGATTTTGGCCCCAAAACCAGCTAGTTCCTCAACTATGGCACGCCTAAATCATTCCCCAAAACGTAAGTTTATCGAAATCTTAAATAAAATCAGAGTATTTTGAGCGACTCATATGATATATAGAGAAGAAAGCCGAACCCAATTCCGCTGGCTCCACCGGTTACAAGAGCAGTCATACCTTGAAGACTCCATCTATTATCCATTTTTTGGGTATGACTATCATCAACCGGAGACGCCACGTACTATATATAGGGTAAAGATAGATAATACATTAGAATTACTCGTGGAAGACGATCCTAGACCTTTCAATACATGGTTGAGAGTGGAGAATATAAATACGTGGCAAACAAAAAAAAGGGATATTAACTGATGGGGTTAGTTACAAACTAGCTCTAAGATCAGTAAAATCCTATCCATTCTATAAAATTCCTAAATTTTCATATATCAAGTTCAGCCCTTGTTTTAGTAAAAAGAAAAAAAAGGTTCATCCCTTGTATCCAATATTTTGCTTTCGGCATAAACAAGTACATATAGCCCCCGCATGTTCCGAAAACACCAAACTCCCTATTTACCGTAAGCCACGTAAGCGTTGCGAACAAGTGCGAGATTCACGGTCCAACTAAATTGAGACAAGATGGATCAGAGCAAGTTCCTTTCGCGCCACGATTGTAGTCGTTCTTTGCTTCAAGAAAAGTTTTTTCCCAAATAAAATCTTTAGTATACTGTATTTAATACTTGCGAAATTTCATTACCTTAGTCTTCATATTTGATCACATAAATTTAAACTTCAGTGTCGTCATTTATGTTTACTTTTCAAACCTTACAAGCTTAGTGCCGATAATCTATATGGTTTTTACTAGGCAGTACGTAGACACACTAACAAAGAAAACTTTAAGTACTATATATAAACAGATAAACTTATATCTCAAGTTTTATTAATTATTGTATAATTCTCTCAAGTTTTCTCTTGTCTTCGCCATTTCTTGATATGAACCAGAGAGTCAACTGTTTTTTCATTTAGACCCACACCTTTATAATCTTTTCAAGAGCGGTTATGTCGGCAATTTTTTTTTTTTTTTCAGATTGGTCATCCTTTTTTCATTCATTTGGATATATTAAGTTTTTTTTTTTTTTGGGTATTCATGTTAAAATTGGATATATTAAGTTTTAAACTAATGGGAAGATAAATAAAATGTTTACATAGCCCTTAGGCCCAAATAGCAACACATGTTTTCTGGTAGAACCCAAATTCAACCAGAATGTTGCTTCATTAACTCAACAAAGATGATGTTAAAAACCTTAGAAGTTGCAAAAGGGCTTTTATTGTTGAATGAAAATTTATGGATTTTTCTTACATACAAACAACTAGACCTAGTTAGAAATCTCTGCGAAGGTTAAAATCACCAACCTATACAGATGTAATTAACAAGTGACATGATAGTCCACATCTATCTCAATAGAAGGTATATTAACTTCTTATGATATCTAATACAATATTAGATTAATAATCATCCGTACGTATTTCCCCAAAAAAAGGAAAGAAAGATATGGACTCTGTTCTCCCATTCAGTTGTTGTGATTGGTTTAATCGCCTTCATTATTTATGGTTCAATTCAATTCGTTGTGAAAGTGAGAATCTTGGTGGATTCGTAATTTTCTTAGCATCAATCTAGCGAAATAAGCTTGGTCTTCTTTATCTTTTGCATTTAAATACTGAAATCTTCATAAAAAGTGTAAATATTATTCAATCATATGATATATGTACTAGAATCTTGCACTTGAGCCACTATAGCAGCGTAACATAGTTTAGGTCTCAATGGATCCAAACACTTTTTTTTTTTGGTACAAGTGCGTTCGACGAAAATATATGGCTCTCCCATCCTTAGCCAGGTTAGCCTTTTTACTTGGGAAAATGCAAAGTAAACGTAAACATACATCGAGGCAAACGAAAGCAAACAATCATATCGATCCCTTAAGGCAAAGACTTGTAAGAGAAACCGTTGATAGTGGCACCTCCGTCAACGCAGATTGTCTGGCCTGTGATATACGAAGCTGCCGGAAAACAGAGAAATGCAACAACCGATGAGACTTCACTTGCCTCTCCTACACGTCCCATTGGTGTCTTACTCTCCAAATCTCTTTTGAACTCTTCATCACTGATATACTACTTAATAAAATTTTACAAAAGTTAAAATCCAGATGGTATTCTTCTTTTTTTTTTTTTACTATCTAAAAAATGTACTTTATTTATCTTTACTATTGCCTTACATTGTTAGCCAAAGGAGTTGATATGAACCATGGACACACAGAGTTAACCCTTATGCTGTCACGTGCCCACTCACATGCTAAGTTTCTTGCTAGCTGATTCATAGCTCCTGTATATATATTCTCACATCTATGTAAGTGTTAGAATGCGAAGGATCATTAATTGTTTAAGTGTATATACCTTTAGTAGCTCCATAGATGGATCCAACATTGATATGCACAACCCCAGCAGCGGATGACATAAACACGATGCTCCCTAAACCCGAAGCTTTCAACAAAGGATGCGCGAGCTGTGAGAGATGAAACGCTGATTCGAGATTTGTAGCCATAAGAAACGAGAAGTCTTTTTCAGTAAACTCTGTGGTTGGCTTTGTTATACACGTCCCCGCATTGTTTACCTATTTAAGTATATAGCCCCAAATCAAACACAATACAACAACCTAATTAGATCTTGCTCATGATCCTTCTCTAATTCTGCTGTACCTAAAAACTTACAAGGATGTTGAGTTTTCCTTGGAAGAGAGAGGAAACGGTTTCCATCAGTTTCTCTCGTTGGTCACGAGAAGAAACGTCGCAAACAGAAGTGGTGACCTGAAACCCTTTTGCTTGCCATTCATGTAAGCTTTCTTGAAGTTGAGTTTCGTCTCTGGCACATGTGTGGACTTTTGCTCCCAACATGGCTAGTTCCTCCACCACAGCCTCCCTATTCACAGCACACATGCAATATGAAGTTATACATCATTAAGTTTTAATCTTTTGAGGGAAAGTGTTGATAAATAAATTTTTTTATTTAAATTATATATATGAACAAAGACCATCCATATATATAAATCTATGATTTAAATGAGTAATCAAATTAGATTCAATTTTTGATTATTTAGTAGAGCATGTGAAGTATGAGGAATTTGGACTTACCCCAGGCCTTTGGAACCACCGGTGACAAGAGCAGTCATGCCTTCAAGGCTCCATCTAGATTTGCCTCTCGAGTTTTCTCCTGTCTTAGCCATTTCTGTTATGAGTTTCTTCAGTGTGGAGGAGCACATATATTATATAGACAATATAAATGATCAAGACGGCTAGTCATGAGGTATTAGAATATTACGTGATTGTTTTGAACTTTAAAAGCCCTCATACCAAGATTCCACATTAGAATAGTGAACACTTTTTCTCGATGGAAAATCTGACAAAAATTTTCACATTGGAATGATAATTTTCTTGTTCAATAAATATTAATTACACATGATTTTACAATATAATAGTGACTTTTTTTTGTTGTTGAATGGAATATCTTGCATAAAGTTTCACATTATGATAAGCAAGCGGAGTTCGCCACTATATTTGTAGAGCCACATGAGTTTGTTGATGAAAACGTTAGATGCTAAGTAGACGGTGCCCCAACGCCTAATGACTTAAAAATCTAATCGAAAACTTACATTTTTAGATAAACAGCCTAAACATATACAAAATAAATTAATATATTAAATATCTATAGCCAAAATTATTATTGTTTTTTAAATCTATAACCAAAATTATGAAATATTATAATTTTATTAACAATAAATTTATATTAGTTTATTATCATAAGATTTTATGACATCATATATAAATTATCATAATTTATATATAATAAATATTATATTATTTTAATTTTTTAAGCGGATTAAAAAATAATCACCATGGTTCATGAGAGTCAAGTACTTAGCCGGTATCTAAACTGCTATCCAAATTTTTTTTTATCAAAATATATAATTTTATACTTTTTCTTATGTTCTAATTTCTATGTTTTAGCAAAAAAATTTCGTTTTTCTTCTTTATTTTTTCATTTTTATTTACTTTTATAATATCAATAGAGTATCTCCAACCAAAATCCTTAGTTTTGGGTGCTCTATCCTGAAAATAAGGATTTGAAAGTTCATTAATCCAATATTACAAACTTAAATAATCTATCTCTAAGAAGTTTAAAATTTGCATTATAATCCTCAAAATTAACAATAATTCGTTGTAATAATTCCTAAAAATACATATAAAACATACATTTAAAAGTATTACATAACATATTAATAAAATAAAATATTACAAGATGAAATAAAGTTACATTTAAATTAATTTAAAAACCATAATCTAAATAATAAAATTGCATTTAGAGATATTAAGATAAACATTACAATTATTTCTAAAATACTCTCAATATGTGATCAATCAAAGTTTTAACTTTATGTTAACTGTTTTATTTAAAATTTAGTATATATATGTATATATTAGAATTTAGAAAGATAATATTTGAAATATTGATTAACTAACTATATTATTAAAAGAACTAAAATGAAATTATAAAGGTTAGTAAAGTTATTTTATGATGTATAAAATTTGAAGGATTAAATTGTAAAGTAAAATGTATTTTGAGATTTTGAATAGTGAGATTTTAAAGTTGAAGTGTTAATTGCAATGTTCAAAAAAGGAAAATAGTGAACAAAGTGGAGTGTCTTTGATATAAATATTTATGTGTTGAAAACCAAAAATATATATTTTATGTGTTATCAAATGCATTTCTTTCTAGCTGGCATTATTTTGGAGAACAAAAATGGGTATATACGTCACATGGAAAATAAAAACAATATCTAGTAATCATGTCTTGCAAATTATTGCAGGTGGGACTAAAGTACTAGAAGCCCGAAAATTAAATAATTCACGAGAGAAACCGGGACATGGCCATTCTTGTCGCCAGAGTTTATACAAAACGTGATACTCACATAAACAAAGTAAGAAAAAAAACAAGTAATATAGATGTTAAACTATAATATTCATATCAGTTCTAGTATGCGACAATTCTCTTCTTCTTTTTTCGTAAGAAAGATTATAGTGGTATCTAGTTATATTGTTTTGGGTCTTAAGGATCGATTTTACTAAAAGACTCAATCTAACTTTCTCGAATTTTCAGGTCACTAAATAGAAATAATAATAGCCGCTACAACCTGAAAAATTGAAAAATAAATGTCAAATAGACCTGAGTTCAAAGCATATCAATAGATCTTATGAAGCAATTTGGCGATGCACATCAAGTTTGAATGAAGGTGTGCATATCTTTGATCTCTTCATCAGATTTTGAATATTGTTTTATAAAAAAATTGATATCCATTACCAAAGGTATATACATGGATTTTGTATTTGACATGTCAAACCTTTCGACAATCTTTTAACTATAACTGTTATGAAAGTCATAATTGTTTAAATTGTTTTCTGCAAATTTTTATAATACAAAAATGAGTCCAAGATTTTTTATTTCTCACTTTTTTTTTTAAATAATCCTTTTAATTTATCAACATCCTTCATGTCTCTCCCAGTTATAAGTACACCATCAACAATAAAATATTAGGAAAGTGAGATAATGACAACACAAGTACTTTACGTAGACACAACACAATCATATTCGCAACTAGCCAATCTTTAACATATGGGAGTCGAAACATTTTTACCATTGCCTAATAGATTGCTTCAACCCATACACAGACTTCTTCAATCTACACACGCTTTTTCCACTTGGTTAGTTGGTTTGCAACCTTTCTAGCTGTTCCATTCGTCTAGATCTCCATATATGAAGAAGAAAAAAAAAAGTCTTAATCTGTTCAAGATAAAATTACCACCGTGTTACCAATGCCAACAGAATTCATATGAAAGTGTGCTTAACAACAGGGAATAAAATATCGTCATAATCCACCCAATTCTTTTGCAAGTAACCCCTTGCCACTAATCACCTTCTCCCCTTTGGTAAAAGTGTAAGATATGAAGTCAGATATTTAGCAACACTCTCATATTCCTCTGACATAACACCAATCCATTCATCTTTCTCAAGGCTATCTATAACCTTCAGGAAGTTACCTCGATCATATGTACCAACCATAAGAGCATAATCAATCATATCATAAAATTCCAAATTTTTAGCAGTTTTGTTTTATAATGCGTTTCAACATGTTTTTTTGCCAAACTCTCCTCTATTCATTTGTGTTGACTCTTTTGATTCTTCTCAACAGACTGCTTATCACTTACTCTGACAGGTCTAATTTTGCTAGACTCATCATGTGCTGCACATGCAAATGTTTTATCTACCTTATTGCACCATATACCACTTACGGCATCTCCAACCTCACTCTAAAATAGAGTAAAAATTCTATTATAAAATAAAATCTATTCCAATCCTACTTTATATCTCAATCTAAAATAGAGTAAAATTTGAGTTTACTCTATATTTATAATAACTCTAAAAATTTGACATTAACTATATTTTAAAGTTACTATATTTTAGAGTATCACATTGGAAAAAAATATTATTCTATTTTACAATAAAAAGTAGAGTAATACATTAGAAAAGATTTTATCAACAACCATAACGACCATATCTTAAATGGAAGACTTTCTTATTGATCTTATAATCAAATATACATAAATAATAAAAATATTTTATTTAATTTTTCTTCAAAATAAAATTCATTATTAATTTTTCTTGTTTCTTAAAAAACTATCTTTTGTGTAATTTTATTATAAACTTTATCATAAAGCGCATCTATGTTTTAGATTCTTTTTTGTTTTTCTTTGAATGAAGGGTATGCAATTTTAATATACCAAAACATCAAATAATCTAACAACAAAGAGAGAAGAAAATATAAAATTTAACCAATACAAAAATATATTAAAAAAATCCTTTTTAACCAAAAAAACAGTTAGAAAAACATAAATATAAATAAATCTCTTTAACTAATAACTCCATAAATTAAAAAAGTATCATAGTCTCAACATCATTAATTTATAAAAAAATTTACTGTATACAAAAATAAAAATAATTTGTTTTAATATCCAAATTTAACCAAGTGAGTTACCTAAATTTAGTCGAAAACTCCAAATTGAACCTATCTAAACCGAGTTAAATAAAATTTCAGTTAATTTTGATTATAAATTATACTAAAACAGGATTTTTCTTAAAACAAAATTTTACTTATTTGTTATATTACATAAAATACCATTAAATATTAGTAATTTAATTAAATTGTTATTTAGGATAATTATGAAATACAAAATTATATTTATTAACATCTTTCCACAATTGGATAGTTCAAAGCAGATATTGTCACAAAAATATTACCGTAATGCTATATTTTGACATACATACGGTAATATCTGCTTATACATTTCATTTACCACCCAAAGCAAAACAAACGTGAAAGTATCCATGTTTCTAATGCAGCAATCTCATTTTCTGGGCTTTCATCAACTGCTAAAAACCTGTAAACACAGTATAAAAAAAAGACAATAGATAGTTCAAAGCATATCAGTACTAAGCTCTGCTGCTCTGGCATCAGTAAAGAGCAAAACATGACGTAGCTAATTTTTCTTGTGTTTGTTTCTTGAAATGGAATAAATGAAAGAGCCAACCGTTTCAAAGACTTCCGTGCGAGTCGAAAGGTTTGAGCTTAAAAGGTAAAGCACGCACATGTTTGTTTCCCTGAGATGCCTTACGTACTTAAGAATCTGTTATTCTTTTTTTTTTTTAAGTAGAAAGGACATTGCTGCAAGGTGCTGGCGTTTCGAGTATAAATGAGTCTTTTATATATTCAGATGAGATTTTCATCTCCGCAATGATAATTGTGAACTCATTTATGACAAACTGAAAAAGTGACAATGAGAGTTTTTGTTAGAGAGAGAATTTAAAACAAGCAGACAAAACGCGATAAGGCCATTCTCAAGCATGTGGTTGATAGGAGAAACCGTTAACCGTGCGGGCTCCATCAACACAAATGGTTTGACCTGTGATATAGGAAACTACACCAAAACACTGAATTGTAGTTATTGCCAATCACTAACACATTACAAGAATTCCTCCAAGTTTCTACCTAGGTGTCTCTCATGGTTTCCCCTGTCTTCGCCATTTCAGAGGCATCCTTTGATAGAGATGTCTATTTGAACCTCTCAGTCTAAATAAATCATAATGATAATGACAATTTGTTACAACTAGACCACTTGAAAGCCTTGACAAGACATATGACGTATATCGTAATCGTTACAGTCCTCTCTTCACGTTTTTATTAGGTTAATAAATATAAGCCTTGGGGGTTAGGGATCAAGTACTCAAGTTTCAAAACTTCTCTTTTTTTATTCTCCGGCCGTCCGAGAGATTTTTGAATTGAGAACTCTGATATAACAACACTAAATATTTTATCCATCAAAGGCGTTCACTTGAAAAAAACAAACATGAAAATTTCATCTGAACCAAACCAAGTTCTTGTCTGATAAAATATTACTTTTGCGGAAGCCAATTAAAAGGTTAAAATCAAACAACTACCTTTAATTCCTTTTGATGAATATACAAACAACTAGACTTAGCTAGTTAGAAATCTTTGCGAAAGTTAAAATCACCAACGTGTACAGAGGTAATTAACGAATTACAAGATAGTCTATATCTATCTCAATAGATGGTATATTAACTTCTTAAGATAACTCATCAATAAACGATTAATAATCATCCATATTTCCAAAAAAAATAATAAAAAAAAGATATGGATTTAGTTCTCCCCTTCAGTAGTTATGATTGGTTTAATCGCCTTCTTTATTTATGGTTCAGTTCAATTCATTGTGAATGTGAGAATCTTGGTCGATTCTTAATTCTCTTAGCATTAGCGAGATAGGCTCTTGTAACTGGCCTAGCTTCTTTATCTTTCGCATTTTAGTAGCGAAATCTTCATAAAAAGGGATGTTGTAAATATTATCCAATGATATGATATATGTACTAGAATCTTGCACTTGAGCCACTATAACCGCATACAACATATATCATAAAGGCTTGCGGTTTATGTTAAGCCGTGCAAAAGGCTCACAAAGAAAAAAAATCTGATATATAAAACATTTTCATTGTCTTACTATGCTTTTTTGGTATAAGTGCGTCCAACGAAAACATATGGCTCTCTTTTCCTTAGCCTTTTTATTTAAGAAAATGCAAAGTAAACGTAAAGATACATAGAGGCAAACGAAAGCAAACAATCATATCGACCGCTCAAGGCAAGGACTTGTAAGACAAACCATTGACCGTGGCACCTCCGTCAACGCAGATTGCCTGACCTGTTACATACGAAGCTGCCGGAAAACAGAGAAATGCAACAACGAATGAGACTTCACTTGCCTCCCCTACACGTCCCATTGGTGTCTTACTCTCCAATTCTTTTTTTACCTCTTCATCACTGATATACTAATTAATAAAATTTTACAAAAGTTAAAATCCAGATGGTATGCTTCTTACTATATTTATAGTATTAAGGAAAAAATTGTACTTTATTTATCTATATTATTTCCTTACATTGTTGGTCAAAGGAGTTGATATGAACCATGGACACACAGAGTTAACCCTTATGCTGTCACTTGCCCACTCACATGCTAAGTTTCTTGCTAGCTGATTCATAGCTCCTGTAACGTGTAGTAGATATGTATATTCTCACATCTATGTTAGTGTTAGAATGCTTTTAATTTTGTAAGTGTATATACCTTTAGTAGCTCCATAGATGGATCCGACATTGATATGCACAACCCCAGCAGCGGATGACATAAACACGATGCTCCCTAAACCCGAAGCTTTCAACAAAGGATGCGCGAGCTGTGAGAGATGAAATGCTGATTCGACATTTGTAGCCATCAGAAACGAGAAGTCTTTTTCAGTAAACTCTGTGGTTGGCTTTGCTATAAACGTCCCCGCATTGTTTACCTATTTAAGTATATACCCCCAAATCAAACAAAATACACAGCAACCTCACTACATCTTGCTCATGATCCTTCTCTTGTACATATAAACTTACAAGGATGTTAAGTTTTCCTTGGAAGAGAGAGGAAACGGTTTCCATGAGTTTCTCTCGTTGGTCACGAGAAGAAACGTCACAAACAGAAGTGGTGACCTGAAACCCTTTTGCTTGCCATTCACGTAAGCTTTTTTGAAGCTGAGTTTCGTCTCTAGCACATGTGTGGACTCTTGCTCCCAACATGGCTAATTCCTCCACCACAGCCTCCCTATTCATAGGAGACATGCAATATATACACCATTAAGTTTTTCTATTTTGAGGAAGTGTTGATAAATAATTTAAACATCAATATATAAATAATAATAAAAACTATGCATATATACATCTATAATTGAAATGAGATATCAAATTAGATTCTATAATTGTTTATTTAGTATAGCATGTGAAGTAAGAGGAAATTGGACTGACCCCAGGCCTTTGGAACCACCGGTGACAAGTGCAGTCATGCCTACAAGGTTCCATCTAGATTTGCCTCTCGAGTTTTCTCCTGTCTTAGCCATTTCTGTTATGAATCTCTTCAGCGAAGAGCAGATATATTATATAGACAATTTAACTGACCAAGGCGGCTAGTTATGGAGGTATGAGTAGTACGTGATTGTTTTGAACTTTCAAACCCCCCTCAAAAGTGAATAAACGTTTTTTCGATGGAAAATCTTACACAAAATTCAATATTGTAAAGATGACTTTTTTTGTTTTCGAACAGAAAGTCTTGCATAAAATATCACCGCTATACAGTATTTGTAGGGTATTTGTAGGGTATTTGTAGGGTCACATGTGTTTGGAGTCCTTAAGTTAATTTTTTACTCTTTTTCTCAATTTATTTTATTTTATAATACTATTACTATTAAAAAATTAACACGGAAACGATCACAAATAAAAAATCTATCGTGAAATATAAATAATTATTAAATATAAACATTTTTTATTTAGAATTTGGATAAATATTGTAAATATTGTAGGTCATGTATTTACTTAGACCAAATAATGTAAATGTTGCTAGTGGATATGGAAATAATAAAACAAAATTAGTTAAAGATATGGTGCAAGCGTTATCTCTGAAACGGCTTCAAAAAACAGAAATGGAAGATCAAAGCTATTAAATCAATAATTAAACTATTAAACTATTAAATATCCACAGTAGGACTGTTGAAGAGAAAAAAAATTTTGTTTATATTAAATTCAGCTAAAATTTTTCAATTAGTTGAATTTCATATTTTTAGATCCACAAATACCACATGTCAAAACTTTATATAACCAATATTTGCTTTCTACATGCGCGCGTGTCTTACGTTTCTTTTTTAACGAAAAAATATGTGTTAACATTATTTTCTTATTGGTTATTAAGATTTTCAAGAATTTTTTCTTCATATTATCTTTTTAACATTAATATTTTTTAAAATAATTTTTATATCAAAATTCATCATTTTTCAAACTTTATAAATATAAACTTATTTCATTTTATTTGGACACAAAAAAAAGAAGAAATTTCTACTAAAATTTTCTAATTATTCACGCATAAACTATTGTTTTAACACTTAAAAGAGATTTCTACTAAAATTTTCTAATTATTCAAACAATATGATTTTTATTACTTTTAATATAATTTGATTTTATTTATTATTATAAATATGTATTTATAAAATTATATAAAAAATAAGAATAGAAAGTAAAAGTAGTGGAGTAAAATGTTGAATTTTATTAAATAAAACTATTAGAGAGGTTAAAATTGAATTGAATGTTAAATGATTATGTGGAAGAAAGAGAAGATGATATTGAGTGTTAAAAATTAAGGTGGAAAGTGTTGAATTGTAAAATCAATGTACATAATCTTAAAGATTTTATTTGGCAAGTCCTATCGGCTATGTAATTACATGTTTACACTTAGTAAACTGACATTTACACTATGATCGGAGGTGTCAGATATAAAGAAAAAATTGACTGAACGCAAAAATAATTTAAATAAACTAAAATTTATTATTATATATTAAATAAAAATTATTTATATAAAGTTATATTAATTTTTGAAATTATTTATGTAAAGTTATTTTAAATTTTTGAATAATAAAAATACAGTTGAAACGTATTTCTAGATAATATAAAAATAATTAACTATGTATCTATGTAACTATAATATGTATATATATAGTACAGTATTAATTATTTAATTATACGAAATATTTTGCTTTCTCTATTTCTAAACTCATACTGTCATACATACTAATATTTGAACTATAAAATATTTTCTACGTTTTTTAACTTAGATATAAAAAAGATATTAATGTAATAATCTCATAATATATCTACAAGTTGAAGAAGGCATTATTTGGATGGAAACAAGAAGTCAAGAACCATGTGGTTGGCATGAGAGGCTAAAAACGTTTTTTATTGAGCAAGGGTACAAATGACTAATGAGAAAGGGTTGATAAAACACCATTTATGTTATCTAGATACAATAGCATTATAATAGTCCAGATCTATGTTTACGATATTGTTTTTGGCTGAACATATATTGCCAAAAATTGTGGATGTCTTTTTCAAGAATATGGTGAAAGAGTTCGAGATGAGCATGGTTTTATTATGTGACCCAGATATTAAACCTTAGTTGGGTTTCTCATGGCAAATTTAATGTCCACCAAAGATAAAACATTTTGTTTGGCAAATTAGTATAGGATATGTACCGGTTGCCAAAAGCAATTCCATGTATGAGAGAGATTGCTGCAATGTGCTGGCGTTGCGATTGTAATTGAGTCTTTTATTCAGATGAGATTTTCATCTCCGCAATGATAATTGTGAACTCATTTTTGACAAACTGACAACACGTGACTTCTGAGAGTATTAGAGTGAAAACTTTTAGAGTTTAAAACAAACAGACAAAACAGGACAAGGTCATTTTTAAGCATGTGGTTGATAGGAGAAACCGTTAACCGTGAGGCCTCCATCAACACAAATGGTTTGACCTGTGATATAGGAAGCTGCAGGTAGGCACAAGAAGACCACTAGTGATGCAACTTCATTTGGCTCGCCAGCGCGACCAAGTGGAGTTCTACCGAACAATCCGTCCCTGAAACCGGCGTCGTCAAGATACTGTATGAAACAAAAGTTGAGAGATGATTAGAAGACTTGATGTTGTTAACTTCTGAAAAAAAAAATGTTGAAAGCTGTGTTATTGTTTTTATTACAGGTTGAGACAGAGGAGTCCTGATGATATTAGGAGCAACAGCGTTGGCTCTTATGCCGTCTTTTGCCCATTCACATGCCAAATTTCTTGCTAGCTGATTAATAGCTCCTGTAATAAACTTTGCCTTAATTTCGATTTAGGAGTCAACAAAACGAAAAATAAAATATGTGTTTGGTTAGTTAACCTTCCTTCTATATAGTACTTTGGTTACCTTTCGTTAGATTATAAATAGATCCAGCTAAAAATGATAAAACTCCTGCAATAGAGGACATGAAGACGATGCTTCCATAGCCTGAAGCTTTTAAGAGAGGATGTGAAAGCTGGCAAAAATGGAAAGCAGATTCCAAGTTTGTTGAGATGTGGAAATCGAAATCTTCTGCACTATATTCAGTTGTTGCCTTTCCACGAAGTACTCCCACATTGTTCACCTAAGTTGAACACACAGAGATTTCTTTTTCAAAATTTTCTTTAAACGGATATGTTTAGTTGTTTCTAAATTAAGGTCATATACTTACAAGAATGTTGAGTTTGCCATCGAACAGAGAGGACACTTTTTGCATCAACTTTTCTCTTTCGGGACGAGAGGTTACATCACATACTGACCCACTCACGTGAAACCCTTTCTTTTCCCATTCACTTAAACTTTTACTAAGTAGAACTTCAGATTTGTCACATACATGGATTTTAGCTCCAAAACTAGCTAACTCCTCTACTATGGCATACCTAAACATTCCATCATAAAACTCCTTAAAATCTTATTTATTCAAGATGATATAGAGAGAAGAGAAGAAAGACTAACCCAATTCCGCTGGCTCCACCAGTTACAAGAGCAGTCATTCCTTGAAGACTCCATCTTTTATCCATTTTTGTTTCTGAATGTGCCTAGCAGTGGCCAAAAATGGCACCTATTATAACGTGGATCAGATAAGTGTGCATCAATGAGTATTTTGGGATGTGTGGTGGATATGTTTATCGTGATACAACGTGGCAAAAATGTCTAACTGTCTTAGTTGTCCCAAGCAAAAAATACTGTTAGTCAAAAATCGCCGAGTAAAATTAATTTCTCATTTGTCTTTTTCAACTTCACAGACAACGAAACTAGAACGTCCAAATAAAGTTAGGTTAGGTGTAAGTGTAACTAAAACTATTTTGATATTGAAATTTTATTTAATATAGTGAAATGAAACAGTTAATTTTTTTTTTTTCGAATTCATTCAAAATAATAATAAATTGGTGTTCAGATAAAACAGAGCATTAACCGCTCTGCATAAACAACAGCAAGACGTAGAACTAAAACAAATGATGAGAGCAAGAACACAAAACAAGTCAACAAAACAAATAAAAGCTTTTTACAATGAACTAAATTACAATAAAAAAAAAAGACAAAACAAAACTAAACTATTGTTCCATGGATCTGGATCCCGTAGCTGCTCTCTATATGTCCGAGATGATACAACAGTCTTACCTGTAAGAAAAACAGAATCAAGAAGACGATAATGGCCTCTCACTCTCACTCTCAGGTCTCTGATCTCTTCTTTACTACGAACCGACGACAAAAATTCTTCTTCTTCTTCTTCTCTCTCTCAAATCAACTTGAATACAGGTTTTAGTGGAAGAGAAATCGAGTGTTAGAATCTTGACACTAAACAGACCAAAGCAGCTTAATGCTCTGTCCTTACACATGGTATTGAATCTTTTCCCTTCTTTTTTTCTTACTCCCTTTCGTGCACTAGTTTACATATTAATTCATTGGCTTGAATGTATCTTCTCTAGATCTCTCGGTTGATGCAACTGTTCCTTGCATATGAGGAGGACCCTAGTGTGAAACTGATCATTCTTAAGGTAATAGCTTGTGCTTATCTCTTTCATTCTGCACACACAGTGAATAACTTTGCCACAGGGTCAGGGAAGAGCATTTTGTGCCGGCGGTGATGTTTCAGCTGTTGTTCGTCACATAGGACTAGGCAAATGGAGGCTCAGTGCCGATTTCATGTCAGATGAATACAAGCTCAACTATGTTATGGCCACGTATAGCAAACCTCAGGTCTAACTTCTCAGCAATATATACTCTCCTTTTAGTGGAAGTATTATAAGCTCATTTTTCATAGTGTAATTGAAATTCTAGGTTTCGATTTTGGATGGTATTGTCATGGGAGGTGGAGCTGGTGTATGCGTACATGGTCGATATCGTATTGCAACCGAGAACACGGTACTTTTTTTTTCTTTAAAAAATGTCATGGATATGGCAATTAGATCGCTCTGAAATAGAACATGGTATTTTACCATATATCTTTTGAGTTTGTTCTCCAAGGTTTTTGCCATGCCTGAGACAGCTCTGGGACTCTTTCCAGATGTAGGAGCTTCCTACTTCTTGTCAAGGCTCCCTGGATATTTTGGTAACAAAACAATATATCATTATTAGTTTTTTTTTTTTTTTGTGTATCTTCTTTAAAAGTGTAAGGCTCTAGCTCCCTTTCTCATCCTTCATGTCTTCTTGTTCAGGAGAGTATGTTGGCCTTACAGGAGCAAGGTTAGATGGCGCTGAAATGCTTGCTTGTGGTCTTGCAACTCATTTTGTGCATTCAACGGTATATATGAACTTCCTTTGCTTACGTCTTTCTTATAGCTACTATTTACTTCGCCAAGGATAGTTACTTATACTAAGGTTACTCCTTTTCACAGAGGTTGACTGCATTAGAAGCAGATCTTTGCAGAGTTGGTTCAAGTGACCCAACCTTTGCCTCCACCATTCTCGATAGATACACTCAGCATCCGTGCTTGAAACAGCAGAGTGCTTGCCACAGGCAAGTGTTAATATGATTTTATCTCTTTTTACTGTTTCCACTTGCACCTCAGTTTTCTGAATATCTTTTGGTCATTCCAACGCACAAGGATTTCTTTATGCAGGTTAGATGTGATTGATAGTTGCTTCTCAAGGAGAACAGTCGAAGAAATTATATCTGCACTTGTAAAGTCTTCATACCCTTAATGTATAGGACATGTTTACTTGCGATCCTAAGTTACACTTTGAAATTGCACCTTACTTAGGAGAGAGAGACCAGTCAGGAAACAGATGATTGGATCTCAGCTACCATTGGAGCACTGAAGAAGGCTTCACCAGCAAGCCTTAAAATCTCTCTGAGATCGGTTAGTTTTGCAGATGCATCACAATAAATGATGGGAAACAGCCGACAGTGACAGTGACCATTGTGTATAAATTTCAGATAAGAGAAGGACGGTTTCAAGGGGTGGGGAAATGTCTTATCCGTGAGTATAGAATGGTGTGTCATGTGATGAAAGGAGCAATAAGCAAAGACTTTTTGGAGGTGTTCCTCAGCTTTCCGGATTCGATTTGTATCTTACTCCTGAAGTTTTTCTTGTTGTAGACATACTGACAACATTTTGTGTTTAATCTATGCAGGGGTCTAGATCCATATTTATAGACAAAGATAGGAACCCAAAGGTTTAACAAAACCTCTCCGTTTACTATTTGTGGTTATGTCATATACTCTATTGATATAATTAATGTGATATACTGAAAGTACAGTGGGATCCACGGCGACTTGAGGAGATGAAGGATGATATGATTGAGCAGTACTTCAAGAGAATGGAAGAAGAGGAGGGATGGGAGGATCTAAAGCTTCCGGTAAGGAAAAACTTGCCTGCGTTAGCGATTGCAAAGCTGTGAAGTAGAACAAGGCGATGAAGCTGATGCTGGAGCTCATCTTGCATCGCGTCGATGCTAGCTTCCAAATCCTTGATTCTTTCTCTGTTGCTAGTCAAGATTTTCTTCTATGAAAATTTTGAGAATGGTTAGTGATATTTGGAGACTACTTTTTTATGTTTGGCTCTCCATTTCTTTCAATAGAAGCAATTACAAAGTACTTGGGATATCAATAGTAATGGGAAACATTGAGGAGTTTCCTCATTTTGGTTTTATTCATGATCGAAAGCAAAGGTAAAAACACAAAACACAAACTAGGGATAGAGAGAACGAGTAAAATTAGAAGCAGTAACCAAAGTACGAATCTACTTATGGATAATCATAAATTAATGCAAATAAACTACCAAACCTAGTACAGAACCCAACACCAAAAGAAAATAGACTTGTACTCTGCATCGCCAATACACATAACTCTCAGCTCAAGCCTCTGGCTGATAGGAGAAACCATTAACTGTGAGACCCCCATCAACACAAATGGTCTGACCAGTAATATATGAAGCTGCAGGTAGACACAGAAAAGCCACAAGTGATGCAACCTCTTCGGGCTCTCCAGTGCGACCAAGTGGAGTTCTACTAAGCAAACTCTTCTTGTAACCGGCATCTTCGAGAAACTGATATTCACAAGATATTGAGCCGAAAGAATGAGATCCGCATAAAGTTTAAGAAAAAGAAAAGATTAATAATAATTCTGGAGGGAGTCATTGATTACAGGTTGAGCCATAGCCGTATTATTTGTAAAATTTGGAGCAACAGCGTTGGTTCTTATGCCATCTCTAGCCCATTCACATGCCAAATTTCTTGCTAGATGATTCAAAGCTCCTGCACATACACACACAAAGAAAATAATAAACTACCAGTCTACCAGAAGTCTATTATCCCAAATTCCCAATGTCCAAATTACACGTAACGTAGAAACACAAAGCTTTTATAGAAAGATTTATGATGCATCGATATGATTTTTTTTTCTGGGATAAAAAATTAGTTTAATAAAGACAATGCATCGAGATAATTAAATAGCTTTAAAATAACATACGAATACGATAAAATATATGTGCCGTTCTAATCATTCCAACAGTAAATTCATTTTTTACCAAACATCATTTAAAAAAGTATCCACGTAACTGAGTTTTACTCCTATCCATATATATTATATATCTATCTATATAAATAAAATTATATTTCCTTTAAGTCTGTGCGGCTATATCAGCTTAATAAGCTCAAAATTATTGACACATAATCACAGCTTCCATCTATTTTTAATCGATTTCACCGGTTTATTTTTAGTTTGAACCACCATATGATATGATCACGTAACCTATTTAATAAATCTATCATAAGTCCAACATTAACTAAATCATTATCATACTAGAAACGGGAAATTGTAAAGAAACATAATATTAACAAAATAAGCAACATAATTCAAATTAGATAATAATAGTTCTCGGAGATGAAGCATTCCATTTACCGCTAATTAATCATTTTAATATCTTCCGAATTTAATACGTCCATATTTTTTATATTTAATTGAATAAAACATACACCATAAATTTAAATTAAAAATAAGAAAAAGCTAAAAAGAAAAAAGACAAAAAGTAAAAAAATAATAAAAAGTATAAATATATAAAATACCAAAAATGATGTAAAACAAATGGATTAAAAAGTAGAAAATACAAATAAAAAATCATTACCTGATTTAACGGAAATAGGATAAGAAAAAAGAATTTCCAAAAAATTCCGAGTATAAACGGAATACATCGGGACATAACATGATTTGAACAAAAATATCATTTTAAAAACATGTCTCAAAAAAATTAACAATAAGTGCAATAACTTTTATGATAGCAAATCTGCATTTAAGCAATTTCTTCCGATACATCATACATGTTAACATTACAAAAAATAATTAATTAAAAAATTTTCAAAAAATTCTGAGTATAAACGAAATACATCGAGACATAACGTGATTTGAACAAAAATATCATTTTAAAAGCATGTCTCAAAAAAATTAACAATAAATGCAATAACTTTTATGATAGCAAATCAGCATTTAAGCAATTTCTTCCGATAAATCATATATATTAACATTACAAAAAAATAAATAATTAAAAAAAATTCATAAGAACTTTATTAAATTAACACAATATAAGTTAAATAAAAAAAATATGGAAACAAAAAAGTAAAAAATAAGAAAGTGAAACATGAATAAAAAATACAAGTATATAAAATACATGAAACATTATCAAATAAGAGCATAAAAAGTAAGAAAAAAATAAACGGAAAATCATGACGGAATTTAACAGGAATTGAGATAAGAACGAAAATTCACATAATTCTTGAACATGAATAAGATTGGTCGGGATAGAAAAGGACGGGAAAAAAACTTTCATTTTAAAAACATATATGGAAAATGTAACAATAACAACAATAATTGTTTAAAAAACGGGTATATAACATTATAATAAAGATTGGAATAGAACATGAACTATACAAAACTCTATAAAAATCATAATGATAATAGTAATACACTAATAACAAAATAAATAGATAAATTAACAAATAAAATAAAAATAATAGTCAGCGCGAAGCACAGAAAACTCCTACTAGTTAATATTTACATAAACGAAACATATATAACTTCACAATACTATCACGTCTAGTATAATTGAAAATCTCTATTGATTAATAGCCAATCTATATACCTTTCATTGAACTATATATGGATCCACAGCCCATTGATACAACCCCTCCAACAGAGGAAATCATGATAATGCTTCCGAATCCAGAAGCCTTTAGGAGAGGATGTGAAAGCTGGCTAAGATTGTAAGCAGAATCATAGTTTGTTGAAATGTGGAACGAGAAATCTTCTGCCAAATATTCAGTTGTTGGCTTAGTCCGAACCCCGCCAACGTTGTTCACCTATATTGAACAGAGTAAATAAAACTTCCTACTTAATGTGTGTATATTTATATATCTTCCTTTTTCTAAGACAAAGGTCTCTTAAAACGTATATGAGACAGTTTGCATCAGTATTTTTCCTACGAGAATACTATTATTTTCTTTATGTTAAGATTAACTTACAAGAATGTTCAGCTTCCCATCAAACATATTTGAGACAGTTTGCATGAGTGTTTCTCTCTCGTCACGTGAGGCTACATCACAAACTGAGCCACTCACTTGAAACCCTTTCTTTTCCCATTCGCTTAAACTTTGTTTGAGCAGTGTTTCAGATATGTCGCATACATGGATTCTAGCTCCAAAACCGGCTAGCTCCTCTACTATGGCATGCCTAATACAGTCCACAACAAAAACGTTATCGACATCTTGAACTCGTCAAAGTTCAAAAAGAAAAAAAAAAAAGACGTCTTACATTGAAAAATAGAGAAGAATGAAAAAAAATGACATAGCTAGAGAGTATAGAAAGACAAACCCGATTCCGCTGGCTCCACCGGTTACAAGAGCAGTCATACCTTCAAGACTCCATCTTTTATCCATTTTGTTTTTGTTTGCCTCTGACTAGCAATGGCCAGCGGTGCCACATATATATAGAGAGGCAAAGTAAATTGGTAGAGAAACCCTTACCTTTGTCAAAAATATTTTAAATAACCCTTACTTTTTAAAAGTTTTAACCATACCGTAAAACTTCTATAAATTAATAATGTTAGGATTTTCAAAATTTATTAATTTATAAAATTATTAATTAATAGATAAATTAATAAATATTAATTTATAAAAATGCATTAATGTTATTCTAAAAAATTTAAAGAATATAAATGAATTTTCTAATAAAATGACATATACAAACCTAAAAATAATGAAAATGAAAATATTTATCGCAATACAATAGATTTTAATAACATATATTGAGTATCTATGTAAAAATGATATTTATTTATAAATTCAAAATGTATAAAAAATAATCATTATAATCCGCAATAATAAAACTGAAAATGATATTATTTGAAAACATTTAGAAATATAAAATTTGCAATAATACTACCAGATTGGGGAAGGGGAGGGGTGGAGCGGTGATTTTTCTGTTCTTTAGGCGGTTTAAGTTAGATTAACTTACTAAATTGGTGAAATTTTTTGAAAAAATTTTGTTAAGAAAATGACATGTAAAATAGCTGTTTCAAGAAAAATAATCTGTGGAAAAAATGCCTTAGACAGTTTTTTTTGGAGAGGGAAAAGTATTGTTCCCATCAACTTTTTTTTGTTATTGAGTGCATATAGTACTCCGTTAAGAAAGTACAAAAGTGGGAGTGTTCCTTAATAGTTCTTTCATTTATATTTCTTATTTTGGGGAAACCAAAACCGATACAAAAGTGCCCAATTAGGAAAATAAAGGAACACACAGTTAGTCCTTGCCCGCAAATTATTCCAAGGTGGGATTAAAGTAGTATAGAAAAATAATTAAACAAATGGCGAGATTAAACGCGAGAAGGCGTTCGTGTCGTGAGAGTTTAAGATAAATAGACAAAACGTGACGTAGACGGTAATATATACATTATCCTTCATTTAAAGTTTATATAGGTTATCACACACACAAAAAGAGAAGTCTACTCTTATATCTAGTTTTTTTTTTTTTTCGGATTGCAACGACAGTATCCATGTTCGTAAAGCCTCAATCTTACTTTATAAAAATTTCAAGTCACAAAACAGAATTAACAACTGGTTGAAACTGCAAACATGAACGAGTTAAAATGCATATCTACTTCTAAAAAAAAAACCTATGTCAACAACTTGACGTGGTTTTTATTTCTTTTGTCTGTGTCAAATGTCTTAGTGCCGTATAAGAAAGTGCATTGTTAACCTCAGAAACAAATCAGGAATATACAAAAGAGAACAATTCAATATGTAAACTGGTTTCTTATACCCAATTTTTTTTAATAATAATATGTATAAATCAGATCAAACTATAGTATTTTGTTTTTTATGGATGAAGATCAAGTGTTACTAGGATTGATACTTCAGTAAAGAAGCTGCTCAATACAAAGGCAAAGTAAAGTTTTTTGAAATATGCCTCTCTGTCTCGAAGCAAAGACATAGAATTAGCTTAAAACGTGGTCATGTAGGTTTGTTTCCCTTGACATGCTTAAGAATATATTTTGTATTCTTTCTTTTTCCTTAGCAGGTAACAAAGGATAGAAGAAAATATTTTGATGTATGAAATCATAGCTGCAAGTTGTTGGTGTTGCGGATATAATCATATCTTCTATCGAAGCTAGCTAGGTTAGAATCTCCATAATGGAATTTGTGAACTCATTTATCGATTCGTGAATAAAGTCATAGCGTGAGAGTTTTTATTAGAAAGAGAAAAGTGAGAGTTTAAGATAAACGTACAAGAAGCAAAAAAAAAGAAAAGAAGATATTCTCAAGCCTTTGGTTGATAGGAGAAACCGTTAACCGTGAGGCCTCCATCAATACAAATGGTTTGGCCAGTGATATAAGAAGCTGCAGGTAGACACAAGAAGACCACTAGAGATGCAACATCATTCGGCTCTCCAGCGCGACCAAGTGGAATCCTAGCGGACACTTCCTCCATGAAACTGACGTCGTCAAGAAACTTTAGGAAACAGAAATTAGAGATGATTAGAGGAATGCAAAGTTGTTAGTCACAAATAAAAATTAATGTAAACTTTTTTTTTTCATTACAGGTTGAGTTTGAGGAGTCTTGACAAGACAAGGTGCAACAGCGTTGGCTCTTATGCCGTCTTTTGCCCATTCACATGCCAAATTTTTAGCTAGCTGATTCAGAGCTCCTGTAAAAGATTTATGTATTATAATTTAGGTGTCAACAACAAAAGAAGAAAAAAACAAATTCCTTGTTGATTAATTTGTCGAGCAGTATGGCCTAGTAACCGTGGTTACCTTTCGTTATACTGTAAAGGGATCCGCCGTTGACCGCTACAACCCCTGCAATAGAGGACATGAAGACGATGCTTCCATGGCCTGAAGCCTTTAGGAGAGGATGTGAAAGTTGGCTAAAGTGGTAAGCAGACTCCAAGTTTGTTGAGATATGGAAAGCGAAATCCTCTGCCCCATACTCAGTTGTTGGCTTTCCGCGAAGTACTCCCACGTTATTTACCTACGTTGAACAAAAGGAGTGTTTATCATAAAAAGTTGACTTAAAAAAAAAAGGCTAAGTTGTTTCAATATTTGTATAAAGACCATTTACTTACGAAAATGTTGAGTTTGCCATCAAACAGGGAGGAGACAGTTTGCATGAGTGTTTCTCTCTCGTCACGTGAGGCTACATCACAAACTGAGCCACTCACTTGAAACCCTTTCTTTTCCCATTCGCTTAAGCTTTGATTGAGCAAAGTCTCGGATATGTCGCATACATGGATTCTAGCTCCAAAGCCAGCTAACTCCTCTACTGTGGCATACCTAAACGTTCCACAAATTCAAGTTCCTTGAAATCTTGCCACTAGTTTAAGTTAAATAGAAGAAGAACATTGGGTTAAAAATATAAGGTAAGGAGAAAAGAAAGACAAACCCAATTCCGCTGGCTCCACCGGTTACAAGAGCAGTCATACCTTGAAGGCTCCATCTTCTATCCATTTCTTTTTCTTTGCGTGTGACTAGCAATGACAAGAAATGACACAGAATATATTACAAACAATGGATGTGGATCAGATATGTAAGAATTAATGAGTACGCTCGTACATAATATGTAGTGGAAATGTTCTGCAGTGTTAAGAGCTAAAGAGAAGAGACTCCGTCGTTATTGTCGATGATTTTGTTCTAAGTTGATGAGAAGTTGAGAACTGAAAAGTCTGCTATTTATAACGAAATTGGGGAAATATATCGAAACTAATCAAAGACTGATGACGCGTCTTCCATTATGTAGGTGACAATGTCATCTTCGTCAATTTAATACTAACTAAGGTTAAGCAGCAATAAAAACGTGTGGATGCGGTATATGAAAAAAATTTAAAGAGAAATTAGGTAATAGAGAATTAGGTAACATAAATTAAGTGATAAAAAAAAACAAAATAAATTTTATGATAACATTTACAATTTTCTCAGTCCATTTTTTGTCGGCCCATTTTATTGACTCCACCTTTGATAATATAATAATAAAAAGTTAATTATTATCAGATGGTTCCTCTTAAAAAGTTTAGGATATTTTAAATTTTAATTTAACTTAAAAAAAATATTTTTCATTTTTTTTTTGATTTTTTAAAAGTTTTTATTTAGCTTTTTGGAAAAACAATATTTATAAATATGAAATTTTTACATGTTAACAATTTTATTTTCAACATAGATATGTTATGTAGTTTATTAAATTTTAACCCACTCTAAATTAAAAAAATGACAATTTTGAGTTTATTTTTTAAAAATTAAAATTTAAATGTGTTGATAGTTTTATGTTAGTGTAAATGATTGTATTTTTTAGTATGACTGTATGATATAATTTTAAATTTTAATATATATATATATATATATATTAATATCTCTAGTTTTTAATATATTATATATTGTACTACTGTATTTTATATAATATTTTAATTTTTTTCTCGTTCCTCTGGTTTTCATTTTATAAAATTTAAGATTTGTATTATTCTAAAATGAGTTAATATGTTTTTAACCTATATTTCAATGTGTTAATGGTTTGGTTTAAAGTTTTCATAATAAAAAATGGGTTTATTTGTCCTTTTAACTTTTATTGTACAGTTTGAATATTTTGATAAAATAATTCGTGGACAACTTAAAAAAAAAATTTAATCTTAACTTATCATATTATATAATCAAATAATATAAACATTAGCTAATTATTAGCATCTAAATTTTTCATCAAATTAAATTATTAATATTTTCACTGCACTAAAATGGCTGAACTTGTTTTTTTAACATATTTTCACTGAGTTGAAATTCATTTTAATAATTTTATAATTGAATTAGGATAGTTTGTTATTTTAATGGTTTTAGATTTTAAATCTAATTAGGTTTGGATTTATGCTAAAGCACGGAATTATATTTTAACCTTTATCAGACCAGTTTTAATTAAATAAAGTGTTAAGAATTTATTATTTTCCAAACACACAGAAATTTAATGGTTGATTAGTTGGGATTTACGTATAAAATTTTGGTTGTACAATTCTGCCTTTAGATGAATTGATTTTTGATATAGCTATAAGATTGTAAAGCAAAGAAATCAAAACCGTGAAAAAAGTGATTTTACAGCTAAAAATTCATTTTTTTCTTTAAACTTTGAGTATTTTAAGGAAAATTAGAACTTAAGCTGTAATATAGAGTTATAAAAAACTGTCTGTAAACAAATTTTACAGCTTAACCAATCACTCAATACGTTGCTTTTTAGTCGTTCTCCTATACTATATAATAGCATATTGTTCTTTTGATTTTTCAATTAAACGATTAAACAATTTTGAATCCGAAATCCTAAACCATAAACTATGGTTTGATAAATCAGGTGCCTATACAATAAAAATAACATTTTACAGAAAACAATCACATGCCACAAATTATTCAAAAAATAATGACCCGTGCAGAGTTCACATGGGAAAATAAAGGAATATCGTGCCTTGCTCGCAAATTATTGGCAGGTGGGATTAAAGTAGCAATAGCGAAAGAATCAAATTAAAAAAATCACGAGACTCGAGATAAAACGTGACAAGACAACAAATCAGGAATATATAAAAAGAGAACAATACATTGAATACAATATGTAAACCGGTTTCTTATACCTAACTTTTTCTAATAATGTGTATAAATAAAAGTCTTTTAGTACTATCGTGTTGATTGGATGGCATTTATAATAATTATAAAAATAATTTTATACTATATCATATTACTAAAATTCAAAAACTGTTTTCTACCACTATTTGCAATTGTGAATAATTGCATATAGTCGATAAATTTTTTTTAAAAATAATTAAAATTAAAAAAATCTATAAAATTAGTTAGTTGATAAAAAAAAAATTTAATAAGTCAAATTTTTAAATTTAGATATTATATTTATGAAATATATGAAAAAATTTGATAATTTCTAATAAATATTTACTAAACACTCATCAATTTTGTATTAATCAAAATTTTAAATCAATTTTTAAATCAATTTTTTAAATCAATTTTTAATAATTAATTTTATTATAATAATATATATTTTATGTTTTATATAGTTATTTAAGATGTTTACATTGTTAATTTTTTAATTAACTGCTATTACATCTGCTAATTAACCAATTATACCTCTTCCATAAATACATTAGCTTTTAACTAATGTACTAATCATATGAATCGCTTAATAACAGTTAAAAGTATAACTTTTTGTTTTTTCAAACTTCTGTAATCGCAACTACATCTATTATGGTTAAACCATTCAAGCCATATATCAATATAGAAACTTTAAAAACTAACATATAATAGTTGGAAAATTAAATAAGTAGAAAAGAAAGAAAAAAAAATTATGTCGAATTATATTTCTTGATTAATCTAATTACATAAAATGCGACTGGTCGGAAAACGCGACTGTCGGAACCAATATATAATAGTTGGAAAATTAAATAAGTAGAAAAGAAAGAAAAAAAATTATGTCGAATTATATTTCTTGATTAATCTAATTACATAAAATGCGACTGGTCGGAAAACGTTATTCACTATCAGAACTGCGCATTAATGTTGTTAGGATATGAATATTATTAGCACAACAAAAGGGGTTTGCACCTTTTTAGGAACAAACATCATCAGCTGGTCTCCAAAAAGACATCCAATAGTCTCATGTTCTTCAACTGAGGTTGAATACAGAATACTGTCTATTGCTGCTACTGAATTGAAGTGGATCTCCGGACTTTTAAGAGAAATTGGTGTCTCTCAACCAGTTACACCTGAGTTATACTATGACAATCTCTTTTCTGCCTATTTGACTGCAAACCCGGTGATGCAAAATCGTACTAAACACTTTGATGTAGATTTTCACTAGTTTGAGAGAGAGAGTTGCATTGGGAGTTTTAGTGGTCAAGCATGTTCCTGCAGCATAACAGGTTGCCAACATCTTCACAAGCCGCTTCTTTTTGATCTTCGATAGAAATTCAGAGTGGCTTCTTTTTCTTCAGCAGGAAACAGATGATAGAAGAAAACTTTTTGATGCATGTATGAAATCATGGCTGCAAGTGGTTGGCGTTACGGGTGTAATCAAATCTTCTATCAAAGCTAGCTTAGCATCTCCAAAATGGAATTTGTGAACTCGTTTATATTTTGAATAAAATCATAGCGTGAAAGTTTTTATTAGAAAGAGAAAACTGAAAGTTTAAGGTAAACATACAAAAAGCAAAAAACTTATTCTCAAGCCTTTGGTTGATAGGAGAAACCGTTAACCGTGAGGCCTCCGTCAATACAAATGGTTTGGCCAGTGATATAAGAAGCTGCAGGTAGACACAAGAAGACCACTAGTGATGCAACTTCATTCGGCTCTCCAGCACGACCAAGTGGAGTTCTAGCGAACAATCCCTCCATGAAACTGACGTCGTCAAGAAACTTTAAGAAACAGAAATTAAGAGATGATTAGAAATATGTAAGTTGTTATTCACAAATAAAAATTAATGTAAAAAGATTTTTTTTTTGCATTACAGGTTGAGTCTGAGGAGTCTTGATAATATTAGGGGCCACAGCGTTGGCTCGTATGCCGTCTTTTGCCCATTCACATGCCAAATTTTTTGCTAGCTGATTCAGAGCTCCTCTAAAAGATTTATTAGAATTTAGGTATCAAAAAAAGAAAAAAAAAAAAACAAACTCTTTGTTGATTAGTCGAGCAGTCTGGCATAGTAAGTGTGGCTACCTTTAGTTAGACTATAAAGGGATCCGCCGTTAACCGCTACAATCCCTGCAATAGAGGACATGAAGACGATGCTTCCATGGCCAGAAGCCTTTAGGAGAGGATGTGAAAGTTGGCTAAAGTGGTAAGCAGACTCCAAGTTTGTTGAGATATGGAAAGCGAAATCGGCTGCCCCATATTCTGTTGCTGGTTTTCCGCGAAGTACTCCCACGTTATTTACCTACGTTGAACAAAAGGAGTGTTTATCTGAAAAGTTTTCGTTAGAAAAATAAGCTTAGTTGTTTGAATATTATATGTTTAGACCATTTACTTACGAAAATGTTGAGTTTGCCATCAAACAGGGAGGAGACAGTTTGCATGAGTGTTTCTCTCTCGTCACGTGAGGCTACATCACAAACTGAGCCACTCACTTGAAACCCTTTCTTTTCCCATTCGCTTAAACTTTGATTAAGCAAAGTCTCGGATATGTCGCATACATGAATTTTGGCCCCAAAGCTAGCTAACTCCTCTACTATGGCATACCTAAACTGTAACACCCGTCTCATCCTCACCCGAGAACGACGTGTCACGAACCCTAAC
>OVBI01000662.1:0-59794 GCA_900406495.1 Sisymbrium altissimum
GGACATTAAAGAGAGTAATTAAGATTACCTCATATCTTATCTCATATCTGACGAGACATTCGTATAGCTCATTTGCAACCTAGTAGCCAAAAGAGGTGGGACAACCTCATTCGCAAAAGGGGTGGGACATGCTCATTTGGCAACAGGGACTTTAATGTTTCAAGGGAATTAAGCTTACCTTGATTCTAGGACGAGGCATTTGTTTAGCTTAGTGACATTAGGGACACTCGTTTCTATTATAGCATTAGGGACACTTTAGAGAGATAATTAAGATTACCTTGATTCTAGAACTGAGGCATTTGTTTAGCTTAGTGACTAGGATACCACAAGCTCATTTACATTATGGCATTAGGGAGACTTCAGAGAGTTACCTCGACGTTATTATAGCATTAGGGACACTTCATACAAATTAGAGCTTTGAAACTTGTCTGCAGGTTCCCTCAAACTCAGCGCATACCAAACATATGGACTTGTCCAGATTCTGCCATATATAACCAGGGTTAGCACAAGAGAAGAAACAAACAAAAAAAGAGAGAGAAGAGCAATATCAAAAAGAGAGCTGACAAAACAAGAATTCAGTATCAGAATTCTACAAAGATACCATCTTATCAAAAACAAAAAAGACAAAAGCAGTTAATGGAATGTTGAAAGAAGAGACACAAAAGAATACCTTGATGAATCATGTTTCCTGCACCATTACGGCAAACACTAGGATCACGGTGAGAGTACATTGACCCTGACAGGTTTTCCAATCAAGAGGTATGTAATTCAATTCCTGTGAATCGCTCTTGCAGCTGCCACATAAACGCAAACATAAAAGTCCCATCAAACTATAACAAAGACAAGTTTTTTATAGCATAAAGGGTAAACCATAGCCTACATAATTATCATAACCTACATTAACGAGCACATTCTTTACTACAAACAATTTTTTTTGAATGAAACAATTTTCTATCAAACAAAAAGGAACCCTGAAAAGGATGAACCTTTCTTTCTCTTTTCGAACCTATCAAGAGAACTAAGCAAATCAAAAGAGAATAGCTTTTAATTAAATCAAACCAGACAATTCAATCGCAAAATCCTAAATCAAGAGATCCTCAAACTCACAGAGAACTAAGTCATACAAACATCCCTATGTAACATGATTACACACAATGCTCAGGAAAATTCACTCTCTACGCCAGAGAAGATTCGTTTCCTTTACTCGCAGTTTCTCTGCTTACATAACACATAAAAATCCTAAGACAACCCTTCTTCACCACTGAATAACACATAAAAGCCTAAGAAGAAACCCCTTTTTTACCACTTAATACATATTAAAGGAAACGAATAAGCAAAACTTTAAGAGAAACCAAAACACTCAAAAACAAGATTTGTTAAAATTCATCCAGTATGATTGAATCTAATCTTGTACAACAGTTAACATTAACTCAAATTGACCTCACACAATGCTTAAGAAATTTCACTCTACGCCAGAAATGCAAAGAAGACTCGTTTCTTTTACTTTAAAGAGCACATTCTTTACGACAAACAATTTTCTATCAAACGATCTTCTTGGAAGAAACCCTGAAAAGAAAGAACCTTTCTTTCTTTTCAATCCACTATCAAGAGAACTAAGTAATTAGACAACTCATCAAATCAAAAGAGAATAGCTTTTACAATTCAATCACAAAACCCTAAATCAAGAGATCCTCAAACTCACAGAGAACTAAATCAAAAGAATAGCTTTTTACTTCATTCAAACACAAAACCCTAAATCAAGAAAACCGTAACTAACCATATCCGAGAGAGATACGAACTGACATTCGAAATCCAGAATCCTCCGATATAAAGCGACGTCGTACCAACCCGCTGCTACGGAAGCGGCCGCCATAACCGGTGCAACAGAACAGAACCGTTCTGAGATTGAGCGAAAGAGATTTTCTTTGCTCTTCTTCTCTCGTTTGTTTCGGAGGAATCAAGATAGAAAGAGAGAGACGAAAGAACAAAAGGCAATAGAGAAGATAAAAGATTACAACCGTTAGATTTCAACCATTGGATCGATTCAGAAATAGACGTTAGGATGTTAAGAGACTTGTGAGGATAACAACCGTTGGATCGTTACTTATGAAGTAGATGTTAGGATGTTACCGTTAGGAATTTTTAGAAACTTTAATTAAAAAGTGATGAGTTATCCGATTAATCATTTTTTATGTTGTGCACTTAGAAATTTAAACGGTGACCAGAAAAAAAAAGAACTTTAAACAAAAATTTTAAGTTATTTTATATTTTTGTCACAATTATCAGTTATGTGTGTAATAATTTTAAATATTACTTAAAATCTAATGTTATTCAATTTTATAGATTTAATGTATTTATTTTATGATGAACTTTTTTTATAACAACAAAATAGATAATGTATTTATTTTAAAATAAATTTTAATGTATTAATCTTAAGATGTAGATGATGTTCTTTAACTTTTTTTTAAAAAAAAACATGAAATTAAAACAGGAGATCATGTTATACAATTTATTATGTCAGGTCTACTACTATTGATTTATAAACTTATATTACTTAATTTCATCCATAATAATTTTTTATACTTTTCATTTTTATTTTAGTTTTTAGATTTAAAATATTCAATTAAAATCCTTTCACTTAGGCAGAATTTAATTTCGTTTATTATAAATATTAATTTGGTCATTATTTAGTTATAATTAGTTTTACTTTTAACTAATAACAAAGTTAAATAAACTAGAAAAATAAGACAAGATAAATACAATGAAAAGAAAGTTAATTAGATATTTTCTGGTAGGCTTATAGAGTTATTATTTTATTTGTGGTAAATATTTTGAGATTGATAAGTTGAAAAGCATTACTTTTATAGTATATATCTAAGGATGCATTATTCATAGATGGTCCTCTTATCACTATGATTTTATTAATTTTTCTTCTTCCATTGATTTTTACATGTAGAAATTTTGAAAGAATCATACTGATTGTTCTTCTGGTAAATTAGAACGTTTATTTGTTTTCGGATTCTAGCAAATATTATATCTATTGTGTTCTTATTATTGATCAAGAATCTTATGACTTCAAAACCGATGATTTTAATAGTTACAACTATTTTATGATCATCCGATGATTTCAACGGATACAATTATTATATGATTACGTGGACTATTGAGACGATATGCATTGCATTCAGTATTTTCCATTAGTGATATGTAACTAAAGGAAAAAATTGATTGACCTTTGGTGGTGATACTTCTTTTGAAAAACGAACTTATGATGGTAGCGGACCAAGTCTTTGAATTTGCTGGTGAAATACTTTTCAAAAGTTATCTTCTTTAACTTCCATGTGAATTATACCCACTTATTTTGTGAATCATGCAATATATATTTTCATTGTAGTCATTTCTTCTAACATATATTTATGAGAGAGTAAAAACGATTTTTCACATAGTAAATTAAAAACTTATTCTGTTATTGCAATTTTCTGTGTTGAAATTGGAAGAGCCAATGTTCTATTTCTATTACCAAATTATTGTAACTGAAATTACAAATGTTAAAATTTATATATAAGTATAATTCTAAAATCCGATTCTTCTTGTGTGAAATAAAGAATTAGATGACTTTTGAGTAAATAACCATAATTTAGTTGAAGAACAAGGTGGACTATTTATGTAAAAATTTAGAGTTGAAAATGAGGACAAATGGTTTGTAGTATTTCAGAGTGTTTAGTCTAACAACTATGAATTTTAAGAATTAGTGTTTAGTCTAATAAAGTAAAATGTGTGTAATTTTTTTCTGTTCCGCTTGATTTAGTTTTAACTGCATTTAGTCATTTACTTTACTTATGTGAATTTAGTCGTGAATATTTTTTTAATGATTTTTTCCGACTTTGATTTTGACCATTTAGATTTGATCCTGTCGTTTATTTCTGGATTAGTTGAATACATTATTTTATGCTACTTATTTTGGTAATACTCTTTTGTTCTTTCTAAACATTTATTTGATTTTAATGGACTTTAATTTCTGGACATAAATTTAGATGCCAACATGAGTTGCAATAATTTCGTGCATGCAACTACTTTGCGATCTGCACGGACTCGCATGTTCTGTTCCACGTTTCAGCCATTACACTCCCACTATAATTATTCTTGGACGTCTCTCAGTAGATCTCTTATTCGCATTTTACCACAAGTTGTCTTAGAAAAAAAGGGAGACAAAATGTCTTTTAGTATCTTGCAGCCATGACTTGTAACATAAAAACCTTCGAAAAGTGGTTACTTAATGCTCATATACTCAAGTTGGTTAGGTTAGTCAAATGTCGCTTCAGTGTTTTCATATCCGATCTAAAGAGATTATAGACAAAATCTACAATTTCTTAATTAGAACAGCAAAAAAATAGAAAATGGTGAGTTTTAAGTTTTAACAATAAAAATGTGATTTTGAATCATAAACTAAACCCTACTGTATTATTACTCAAACTACAAGTTACAATCTGAAATAGTAATTGGGTTCTGAATCGTAGACTTTGACAAATAAGCTGCAATTTACCTGATTTTGGATTTTTGTTTTTAATCTAAACATTATTGCATTTCTAAGGAAATAACAAAAATGATGCAACCGTATCGAGTACAAAGTCGTCACTTTGACAAAATTTGAAACACACAAATAAGAGAAAGTGAGAAACAAACTGTAAAATGTAGAAAAACAACTCTCAAGACTTCATAATCAACTCTCGAGACTAAAATTATATGGAAAATGAAAAGCAAAAAGCACAAACAATCAAACGAAGAAAACAAAAGGATAAAAAAGAATCATCCAAGATTATTTTATTACCTCCTTCTCCTCTTCATTTAGACAAAAGCAGGCATGTCCTTAAGCCATGCATCAAGTGGCTTACCAATGGAGTAAACGATGAAACCAATCTCTCTCAACTTGTCAACATTCAAAACGTTTCTTCCGTCGAAGATAAAAGCCGGTTTCTGCATATTGTCAAAGATCTTCTGGTAATCCAACGACTTGAACTCATCCCACTCTGTCAAAACGCAAACCGCGTGCGCGTCTTTAGTCGCTTCATACGCGTCCCAAGTCACACTCACTTGTTTCACCGTGGTTGGGCTCATCGGCTGCAAGTGAAGTGGATGGTCCCAATCGAACTTCTTCATGGAAAGATCTCTCTGAATCTGCTCTTCAGTGACTTGAGGATCATAGATACTGATCTGCGCCTTGTCTCCTAACAAACCTTTGCAAACATCAATCGCTGGTGTTTCCCTAGTGTCACCAGTGTCTTTCTTGAACGCGAATCCGAGAATCGCAACCTTCTTGTTGGAGACAGTGTTGAACATAGATGAAACGATTCTGTTCACGAACCGGTTCTTCTGGTAATCATTGATCTTGATCACTTGTTTCCAGTACTCCGCAACTTCTGGAAGTCCATTGCATTGACAGATGTAAACAAGATTCAGAATGTCCTTCTGGAAACAAGAACCTCCGAATCCCACACTCGCGTTCAAGAACTTGGGACCGATTCTTGAATCAGTACCAACGGCGTAAGACACTTGAGTGACATCAGCACCGGTGGATTCACAAAGCGCCGACATGGCATTGACTGATGAAATCCTCTGAGCCAAGAAAGCGTTTGCAGCTAACTTGGAAAGCTCAGCAGACCAGAGATTCGTCGTGATGATCTGACCTTCAGGAACCCAATTCGCATAAACTTCCTTAAGCGTCTGAACAGCTTTGAAACCTTCAGGTGTCTCACGTCCTCCGATCAAAACACGGTCAGGGTTGAAAAGATCAGTAATCGCAGTTCCTTCAGCAAGAAACTCAGGATTAGAGAGAATCTGAAACTTGATCCCTTTACTGTTATGCATCAAAATCTTCTCAATAGCTTCAGCTGTTTTCACAGGGACAGTAGATTTCTCTACAACGATCTTATCAGAGACGGAAACATCAGCGATCATACGAGCAGCACTCTCCCAGTAAGTAAGATCAGCAGCTTTACCAGCACCAAGACCAGTAGTTTTCGTCGGTGTGTTAACAGATACAAACACAATATCAGCTTCCCTCACATGTTTCTCAACATCAGTGCTGAAGAAAAGATTCTTCCCTCTACATTGCTTAACAATATCCTCAAGACCTGGCTCATAAATCGGAAGCTGGTCACTGTTCCACGCGTTGATACGTGGCACAGAGATATCAACAACTGCTACTTCAATGTGAGGACATTTCAATGCAATCACTGCCATTGTTGGTCCACCAACATAACCAGCTCCAATACAACAGATCTTCACCATCTTTTTCTCTGCAAATAACCAAATCAAAACTCAAATTTACAAATCCGAAACAGATCAGATCAGATCAGATCTACGTTTGTGATTCGAAAACGGATCAGATCTGGAGTTAATACACACTCAACGACTCGATCTGAATACTTGGAGAATCACAATCTAAAGCTTAAACACACACAAGGATGATTGATTAACGAAAGATCTAACCATTCTAGCATTTAACTAGATCCGATCTCTAAGATCTGAGAGATTACATTACTAATCGGCGATTCAGAGTTACAGAGATTCAGCTAAAGAATTCAACTACGGTTTCGCGACAATGCAGCTGAAAATAATCGTAAGGAAACGGTAAACGAGAGAGAGAGAGATCGGCATTACCTTCGAAGATTAGCTTTGAAGAAAATGTTTCTCTTTGGGAGAGGGAAGTTTCAACGAGAGAAGAGGAAGGAGGAAGAAGACGAAGAAGAGGAGGGAGGTAATTTATAGGAGACGGAATTCCGGTTTTGCCCTTTGACATGCACATGCCAACTATATGGTGTGGGGTAAAGAATACAATCACACGCAAGGGTGAAACGGAGAATTACGTTTGGTAGTTAATTAGTTTAAAATGACGAGAATGGCCTTGTTGATTTGATAGTAGTAGCCCATGTTTATGTATATGGGCACGACGAGCTCACTAGCAAAAAAAAGCAAACATTTTCGATGGTTTTTGAATTTTTGAACTTTGAAGTAACATTTTTTTGGCTTTATTATATTTATGATATTATTTCGTGCTCTTTGGGAATTTATTTACTTTTGTGTTTTTGTTTCCATGTACGTCATATAGAATGGATACTTATTCGATATATGGACCCATATAGTAGCAACGACACTACTTTTTGAGCAACCGACACTACTTATATATCGATATCAGTATACAAAATGGACACATATTCAACATATAGAATGGAGACTTTTATGTCTATATTCAACTAGCACCAAATCTATATCTATGCATATATGTTATTTCATACAAATAGAACATACATTAGCTACCCACATATATGACCGCCACTACACTACCTTCTATTTATATCCTTTGTTTCTTTCCCTGATACCTGCTTTATACTCATACCTGCATAAACAGAACAAGCATGAGCTTGCAATTCTTTTTTTTATTAGTACAATTTTGATTCTAAAATTTTAAATATATTTTCGATTTAGTGATAAAATTAAGCAAAATATCTTATAAAAACCCAAGAGTTTAAAACTTAGCATGAAATAGTGGCCAAAATTTTTTTTGTTTGCGGCCACGTAAAACTTAAGATTGGCTCTATTTTATACATCTTCCAATATGAACAATATATTGATTAACACATAACCATACGAATTTCCGCATGTCCAAAAAAAAAAAACACCATACGAATTTCCACAATATCTACCCAAAACGGAACTAATTTGTCCTCCAATTGTGTGCGACATAATTGGGCTTTAATTGTGTGACCATATCACTCTCTATTTTTGTATTTTCCTCCATTTCTCTCTTCTGTATATGCAATAGGGGTATTTTCGCATATATTTTAATTTACACACATCATATTTTAAGGGAACCATGACTCCACTATGTATGGTTACATAGTTAATTATACATTTGGTTGGTTAATGCTGCTATTCTTTATCTATGTAAACTATATATGGTATTACATTATAGTAAAGGTACGGAGAAAACCAAATTCTAAAAATTTATTAGCATTTTAAATAACATTGCCGTCGACATAATTGCTTTTGATGTATTAATTAGATTTATATTACTACAGTCACTAATGTATACCAAATAATATCTCAATAAATATAAATAGATGCATATGATTTTTACTAAACATAAATTAAAAGAAAATACACGCATAGTGTTGGAGTATATATTAAATATATATATATTTAATAATAATAAAGATTGAAATTAAATGAAAATGTTACTGAATTCATCCATCTGATTTCGATTTCAAACTGAGGATGTAACAAGAGCCGCATGTGTCCAGGACCAAGAACCATGAAACCAAGGCTAAGCTACTGTTTTTTCTTTCACTTTTTTTTTTTTTTTTGAAAAACCTACGCTGTTTTATATAGTTTTGAGCCAGTCTTGCGAGTTTCGACACAGCATTTCGGTTTATGATTTGGTTTCACATAAATTTTTCCTATGTCCGTTTTTTTTTGCCTGCTAAAATCTATTTATTCATTGATAAGTATCATTACAAACAAGGTCATTAAAAAATTGTGGACATATTAAACAAAAATTTAATTTTGCATCAAACTAAAAATTAAATAAAAAAAAAATTTTAGAATGTTGTGTTTGAGAAAAAAAAGAAAAAGAAAACTAGCGTTTAGCTGAAAATAAAATACGTTTTTATTTTATTTTTCGATCACTTAAAATAGCATATGTTGTAAGGACCTGACAAAGAGCGATTTATTAGGGCTGGAAAACTCTAAGCATGTCTAGAAGCCACAAAACATCTTCCTTAGTGTCAGCAACATCACAGAAATCCAATTGACTCCCGAAAACATCGAAAAACCTATAGTTTCTCAGCCTATATATACGTACATTTCCATCAATACTATTCAATAATCAGATTTAAGAGTCGTAAAAAAAAACAAAAAAAAAAAAATCAGATTTAAGAGAATTAATCAAGTACGGATCAAATCATGAAGCTTCTACAAAAAATAATATATGCACAAGTCTTGATAAGCGTAATGGTGATATGGGTCGTGCCCATGAGTTATGCTCATGATCATGAACACTCGCCCGTGACTGATGGTGGTCACGGAACAGACGCACCCGAGTCTGGTTGGCTTGATGCGCGTGCCACATTTTATGGTGACATCAATGGTGGAGAAACTCAACGTAAGTATAATTCTAATCTCAAAGACCTGTAACATGAACACATTATAAATGAGACTCAAACTTAGACTTCGAACCGTACCAAAGGATCGGAAGAAAGAGGAATGGATCTTTGGTAACTAATATGGTTGGTTAAGCATATTTTTCAAAACACCACTATTTGTTTTTACACCTTTTAATGTTTTATAAATCGCCGCAGCATAAAGATTTTAAATATGTTTTTTTTTGGCAGAATAAAATATGTTTATAAATGTAAATACATACTCACTTTTTCATTTTATCTTTTATAGAGGGAGCTTGTGGATATGGTGATTTACACAAACAAGGCTACGGTCTAGCCACAGCAGCACTAAGCACAGCACTATTTAACAACGGCTACAGTTGTGGCTCTTGTTATGAGATCAAGTGTGCGAATAGTCCACAGTGGTGTTTACCCGGAATCATCAAGATCACAGCTACAAACTTTTGTCCTCCAGATCACACCAAAACACAAGACGTTTGGTGCAACCCACCACAGAAACACTTTGATCTCTCCCAACCAATGTTCCTCAAAATCGCCAAGTACAAAGCCGGGGTTGTCCCGGTTAGATACAGACGCGTTCCTTGCATGAAGACAGGAGGTGTGAAGTTTGAAATTAAGGGGAACCCTCATTTCCTAATGATCTTACCGTACAATGTAGGTGGAGCCGGAGATATTAAGGAAATGTGCATTAAGGGAACCAATACCGAGTGGATTACGATGAAAAAGAATTGGGGACAGATTTGGAGCACTGGTGTTGTGTTGACCGGACAATGTTTATCGTTTAGGATCACTACAAGTGATGGAAGCATGAAAGATTTTATGGACGTGACACCGCCAACTTGGGGATGTAACGGACAGAGTTTTGATGGAAAGATAAACTTTTAGAAAAAAATGATTCCAGTATTGTTAGCTAAGGCTTGCAATTAAATAAGAATTGAGAGTTATTGATAGACTGGTTTGTACTACAATAAAGTAGATGAAATATTTGTTCTTATTTATTATTTGTTCTTATTTATTATCATATTTTAATAAAACTTTGTATATAAAAAAGGATTAATTATGATGCTAAAAAAAAGGGAGGACTAATTAGGGTTTTATTTCCATTTTTTGCTGTTAAAGCCCACACCCACTCTGCAGTGACCAACTGAACTTTAACCGGCGCGGAGATTTCACATACAAAATTGAACTTAAAGCTTCCTTAGAGTTTTCATATGCGAAAATTCGCCGAAATACTTGAATGGACCCTTGAAATAAGCTAGGTAACATAACGGAAGAGCAAAGAAGAGAAGTGACATACTTTTTATAAGCTCTTTGTTTTATTAAATAATGTAGCGTAGCTCAATTTTTTGGTTCGTGCAGCTTTAGTTTGAAGAAACCAAACTCATACACATTAGACATTACCCGGGGGGGGGGGGGGGGGNAAGGATTATGCTATTCAAATAGAAACTTTGTATATTTCTTACACCTTGAGTAAAATGTTTGGTCTTTCGTTGTACAGAATCCAATTTCTAGAATATAAGACCATTCTCTCATCCATTTCGATCAGGTTATTAATTAAGAAGCATAAACCGGTTGTTTTCACTGAACCACAGAAATGGCCCATTTCAAATGCGTCCATTTAACATTCAGCCGCAAATATTCTGGCTTACTCATGATTCCGTACCGGTATACGGAAACGGGGCCAATACATTCAATACCATTATACCAACTGTTACATTTTTAGTTAGGTTTCTTCATCTGGTTGTTTACGAGTGAAAAGTCAACGGTCCAAAGCTAGGCAGATTTCAAATTCCATATATTGACCCAAAAAAGACTCGGTTGATACAAATCCAAAATTAAGTAGAAAAATGAAAATGTTATAGAATCTGTTCACTTTCAGCCATCTAAATATATAGAAATATAGCTAGAAATGTTATAGAATCTGTTCACTTTCACCCATTCAAGTATATAGAAATATAGCTAAAAATGTTACAAAATCTGTTCACTTTCAGCAATTCAAATTAAGTAAACCTTACAAAAACTCCCAAACTTAATCGTCTCACAATCAAGAAAGTTCGAATGGTTTTTAATATGAAAAGAAATTACGAAACGGAGTTTTTTGGGTTATTCAGAAATGTAATTAAAACAACAAATCATATTTAAATGCATGTCAACCTTTTTGCGTCTGCTTATCAGAATCATGTTTCTATTATGCGCTAGCAGCCAAAAGGGGAATTCATCACCACGACTTAATCAAGAACAGTCTTTCCCTTCTTTTTTTCTTTCTTCCTACAAATAAGAACATGCAAACCCATGATCAAATTAGCATCAATCGAAGTACATTTCCAACCTTCCAGGCAAAGAAGTTGTTTACATGCAACATGCATAATATATTTATTCAAAAGAAGAAATTATATGCCAAGCAGAAAATGAAAACCCATGAACACAATTACATTGCTTGAAGTTCAATAAAAGTCCACATTACAGTTTCATGATAGGAAAGTGTTTGATTGTATAACACAGAGATTCCAAAGTCCGTAATTTCAAGTGAACCATTGATTACTTATACTGTTAATATATATATATATATATATATATATATATATGGATATATGGCTAAATGCATTAGTTGCAAGCATTGTAAAGACGTGGTTTAAGATCGATAAATTAAGAAATTTTAAACCCTAAAGAAGTTCATGGTAGCCAAATTCCTTGCGCTTATAAGCTTTAGACAGAGAGATAAAATGATTTACCTCTTCTGAGAGATGTACTTCTCTACTTGTGGTTTCTGCTCAGGGCTAAACGCAAACCACTTTTCATGAGGACATACGTCACCCCGGCTTCCTAAATCTGCACACAAACAAAGGAATAGATTAAAATTACTACATATATACTCTTTGTTAAAACCAATAAAAAGAGTTCGTATGAATTCACACACCTTGAAGTAAAATGTTTGGTTCTTCTTTGTACGACTTCAGTTTCCACAAAATACCTCCATTGTCATCCAATTCGACCGGCTTGGTTCTAAGAGCATCATCATATTCTAGATTTTCTGCAAAAACAATTATAATTAACAACAACAAGCCTCTAAATATAAGATCATTGTTATAAATAATCAATCAGAGGAGTTTAGATCTATACTTAGCATCTCTGACGCGTTTTGCTTTTCGAAACAAACTTGATCAGATTCAGCGTCCATTAGCGATACAATTGCAACCTGTTGCTGAACTGTCAACTCAACCCCATCATTCACTGCTTGAGCCTTGGCCAACTCATCTTTTATCTTTTGCCAAAGTTGTTCCTCCTAGAACAGAAAGGTTTTAGAATGAGTGCAAGTGTTGTCAAACTTTAACAGTAACGACCTAAGTAGATTTTACGATTACCTTAGCTTTTGCTGCATTCACCTTTTTTTTTGCTTCCTTTTCCTTTACCAAAGATTCAGGGTTAGACATGCATTCTCTCAGCACCCTGAAAGGTTTATCACAACATATTAACCCTCAAGCATCACCAAAAAAAAAAAAATCGAGAAAACAGTTGGTTAATCAATATATATATATATGAATATAACTATAACTTACTCGGTGTTAAGAGTTTCATCGCATAAGAAATTTAAAAGCCTAAGCTTCTGCGATGAATCCATCTCCACATACTCAGAAATGCCTTTCTGAAACATCTCAGGAGGGAAGTCATCAAGCCTAACTTCTGATTCCGCAAGACACCCTCCAAGAACAGTGAACCAGCTATCATCAGTTGCACTGAGGCCATCCGTTCTACATTTTTTTTTATAAGAAAAATAAATTGATCAGATATCAGATATGAATTAATCCATCAGAGAAATATCGTTACTTTTCAAGAGAAACAATCCTTACTTTTCTTCTCCGTCTGCCAATATCACATTCAGTAACTTGACTATCATTTGGGTAAGCCTAGAATGCTCTTGGCTCCTCGTGGTTCTCCCGGATAGAATCTCACGGACAACCGATTCAGCTTCTCCTGCTTCTAAACCAATAGCCTATTCAAAAAGTCATTTGGAAAGCAAAGAGGAACCATCAGTAAACCTAATTCTTATATTCAAAAATTTTAAGTACATTGATTATACCTCTTGGAAAGTCGAAGAGAATTGCAAAAACTGAAGCACACTTCCAGCATTTTCAGGGGGCAAGTCAATGCCTGAGACATGTATTGATTCGATACCCTGAGGTAGCTTAACCTCCTCATGCTGATCCTTCTTTTTATTTTCTGGAACAGGTTCGGTTCTGGGCGCCGCATCACTCGAACACCCGTGTTCCTCGCGTCGCAGTACCCCGTGAGGCATCTTACCTTCTCTTTTACTGGAAAATAAAAAGAAAACATTGTAAATAAATCCTTTTTGAAAAAAACTCAATGTAATAGATGATTTCAGACTTACACGCAGATACTACAACTGCAGATTCCCCTGCACTTATAACAAATCCAGTCATTTTTGGACGCAATCACCTCTGCAATCTCGCCATACCTATAAATTTGAGCTATAATCATTTATTGTACAATCACTTGAGTTTTTACTTTTTTTCATAACATGAATCTTAAAACGTAAAACCAAACCATTTCAGGCAGCTAGGACAGTACTTCACAGCACATGTCCTAGTTCGCCTCTTGGTCACGCATTTCCCAACAGCATTTGGCCTTTTTTGACGACACTGCATATATAACACAAAGATCAAACACCATTAATTCACACAATGGCTCTAATGACTGAAACAATGATTTATTGTCACCCAATTTCGGATCAATACAGATATCAACAATTTGATGAGTGTTCATGTTTCAATTTCAACGTTATTACAAACTCCAAACGAACACAAAATCCTCATAATTCAAAAAATCAATTTAAAAGTCTCTTATTTGTTGATTCCATAGAAGCAAGAAGAAAACCATAATATCATAACTGTTGACTTGAAATCCGCAATAAAATATATATAAACAAAAAACAAAACCATCATAGATCTTGTCTATAAAGTGGGATCAAAAATCTCTCTCACTCTCTCTCTAGGAAGAGATTCATACAAACCACGATCGCATAAATATCATTCAAATAAAAAAGTGTAGTCAAAAATCAAAATGAACCTGGTGACAATATATCGATTTGGGTTCTTGGATCGGCTGTTCGATGATCCTTGCTTCAACGATTTCGTCCATAGTTTTCTCCGCCTTGTCCTCGACAAAACACACAAACTGAAAAGTGAAAAAGAAGATTTGAGGTTTTTTTTCTGTACCAAACAGATGTTCTTTTTATTTGCTTGGACCGAGTTGGATTCATAGAATTCTCTCGACAAGGGATATTAGGATAAGGGCAATCCGAGTTGGATTTCTTTCCTTTTTTCATCTCTACCGAATACTTTCTGGAAGGCGAGTAATGGCGGGCTAGGGTTTACTTTCAGTTTAAATGTTTTTTTTCAGTGGGGTGTCTCCGTACATTTAATCTTTAATTATACTTTAGTGAAATAGGTCAAACCTTCAATCATATTAGTGACTATAAACTTTTTTATATTTCTGGAATATATCATTATATGTGTGCCAACTTAACGAGTTTTTTAAAAAATCATTTGAATTCTTGTTAGTTTTGGATTATTATTTTTTAAAGTATAAGTTTGATTTTCTTTTTATTAAGTATATTTCATTACTGATAGCATGACAGGAAAAAAAGATCTAAAAATCGGGACTTAAGACTATGTAATCATATTATTCAATTTTTCTAGTGCTCGCCAATTTAATGGTTACTTCAATCATTCAAATTATCGCTAGTTTATTTTTCTTTAAAATATACGTGTGATTATACTATTAGTTATTTACCATTTTAGATATCAATATGGTTGTAAGTTGATGCGATATTTTTTTTTTTAATTTACATTTAAAAAAAAATTTTCATTTTTTATACATTTAAACGAATAGTGGACTAAACCAGATTAACTTACGACCATTTAGTTGTCACATTAAAATGTTTGTTGTCAAACTTCATGATTAATTAACTTTTCATATGTGATTGTAAGATTATAATGTCTGTAGTCAATATTCATCTTTTACTACCTAGGTAAGATCATCATGGAGAGTTTGTAGTCAATCATCATGTTTTGAACATAATGGTAAGATGTAAAAAGAATAAAAGAAATAAAGTAATTATTATATGAAATATATAAAATTATACGTTGGCTATGTTACCACTTATCAGGATGCAGATTGACCATAAAAACTTAGTTTTTAAGTAAATATATAATATCTATATGCAAATTTGGCCTTGACCATACATATATGCACATTTGAAAACGTATTTTACAAAATTAATATGAAAAAATCTATTTATTTACCTATATATACACCCACTATCCCATTACTATTAATCATTATGCAAATTTGGCCTTGACTATACATATATGCACATTTGAAAACGTTTTTTACAAAATTAATATGAACAATTGTATTTATTTGGCTATATATACACCCACTATCCCATTACTATTAATCATAAATAAAATTAAAGTTAGAAGTATCATTAAGAAGAGATAAAAGCATGAAACTCTTACAAAAAATGATATATGTAAAAGTTTTGATGATGGTTGTAGCGATATGGTTTGTACCCATGAGTTACGGCCATGAAGCCGAGGCACCCACTGGTGATGTAGCCGAGGCACCCACTGGTGATGTAGCCGAGGCACCTGGAACCGACGCATTCGACAATGGTTGGTCTAACGCACGAGCCACATTTTACGGTGACATGCATGGTGGAGAAACTCAAAGTAAGTTCTATTCACTAATATTTTTTCGAATCTGATTATCGAAATAATGTTTTGTTTTTGAATCTGTTCCGTTAGTGGCACTGGTTCAATCTTCTAAAGACTCCAATATTTTATGACAACACGGAAAAAAAAATTCGAATTGTCCCTTTGCACACGGAAAAAAATGATTAATACAATACTGTATAGGCTCAAATATTTTTTTAAACGCTAATTTCAGCATATTTGCATTATCATATATATTTTTTAAGTAAATATGTTTTAATGAGGGACCCTGACCGCTGAAACTAGACTGTTTCAAATTAAAGTAAAAGAAAAAAAGATCTTTTAGTTTGTTCTCATAAAATATTCTTACAAAGTAAAATGCAAACACCAACATGAGTTTTCCATTCCGTTTACATTTTGTGTTTTCAATTGTAATAAAAAATATAATAATATTTAAACGCAAAAACAATCACAAAGCATAAACAAACAATCAAATACATTATTACTATTTATTGATTATTACATACTCACTTTTCATTATAAATATCCAAATAGAGGGAGCTTGTGGATACGGTGATCTTTTCAAACAAGGCTATGGTCTAGCCACAGCGGCGTTGAGTCCGGCGCTATTCAACGAAGGCTATACGTGCGGGGCCTGTTACCAGATTATGTGCACGGGTGATCCACAATGGTGTTTGCCCGGATCCATTAAAATCACAGCTACAAATAAATGTCCAGCAAATTACACCAAGACGACAGACCTTTGGTGCAACCCACCACAAAAGCATTTTGATCTCTCCATGCCAATGTTCCTCAAGATCGCCAAGTACAAAGCCGGGGTTGTCCCGGTTAGATACAGACGTATACCTTGTACGAGAATCGGTGGTGTCAAATTCGAAACAAAAGGAAACCCTTCTTTCTTAATGATCTTGCCGTACAATGTAGGAGGAGCCGGAGATATTAAGGCCATGCAGATTAAAGGAAGCAAGACCGGATGGATAAACATGAGGAAGAATTGGGGACAAAACTGGACAACCAATGTTGTGTTGACCGGACAAGGTTTATCATTCAGGATTCAGACAAGTGATGGGGTTATTAAGCAATTTATGAATGTGGCACCAACGAATTGGGGCTTTAAACAGACTTTTGATGGAAAGATTAACTTTTAGGAGACTGATTTTGTTAGGTACGTCTTACAACTTTAATGAATTACACAATTGTATTTGGTTCCCAATTTACAATAACTAAAATGGCAACAAAAAATAATTTTAAACGACATTCTTATTTTTTAGTATATATAGATATGGTTTTTAACCTTGTATTCATCAATCACGGCAATTTACAATAATTAAAATAATCCTATTACATTAAAATGGGATTATTTTTAGAAAAAAATATTTAATATATATTACTCAATTATATAGTGAGATAGGTTAAAATTATTATTTCATATAATTATGCGTTTTTAAAATATTTTCCATCAAGATATATAAACAAATGTAAAACAGATTAAAATAATTAATTTATATATTTTGATTATAAAAAATTGAAAAAATTAATGAAATTTAAATAAATTGATCAAGATATTTTAATTTTCAAAAAATATAATTATAATTATATAAAAAATAAATTAATATGACTATATTATCCATTTAAAAGAACTAAATAGAACTTTCTTTTTTTAAAAGTTATTATTTCTCATCTTTATAATGAGATAAAATCTAGTTTGTAACTAACCATACCTTACTAGTCTTTTGATATGGTATTTTCATTCGCTGCGGTTCAAAATTTTCAGTTTTTTTTTTAAGTTACTGGTTTTCTAAAAAATATTATACTATAAAATAAAAGTTATTTGATAATTATGTGTTAATTTTTCAAAAATATTTAATAAATCAGCAAATTAATCTCAAGGAAACAATAAATAATTAATGGTGAAAAACAGAAAAATTAAAAATCAAGTTTTGGTGGTCATATGGTTTGAGCTTCTTCACCCGTTTAGTAAGTTATTTTACGGATTTTAGGGGTTTTACCTAAACCGGTTTCTTTTTACTATGTACCACACCAGGTACCTCTCCAGGTCATGATTGAACCGGTTTGATTCAGTTTTCAAATTTATGGTAAGATGTGAACATATTAAATGAAAAAAAAAAAACTAATTACATTTACTTTAGGACATAACGATACTAGTTTATTAAAACAATATTAATATTTAGCTAAAAAAAACTTTAATACAATAACTAACTGATTATGCATTTTCACTAAAAATTTAATTAATACAATTATTAATTTTTGTCTCATTTGTTAAGTATATGCACTTCTTCAAAGATTTGATTACATAATTATACAACTACAATAATCAATTATATTTCTTTACTTTTTCTCCCGCTATTCCTATATATACACCCTTATTCCCATTAATATCAATTGTTAATCACAGGTGCAAAAAAAAAAAAAAAAATTATCAATCACAATTAAGTAAAAATAATATTATTAAAACGAGAAAAAATCATTTGCATCAGAGTTGGAAGAATTCCAGAACCTTAGAGACCAATTTATCATGTTTTTGATTTCCTTTATCCCGAGGTCGCTCAATAATTGGACTGATTTTATAGTTAAAGGTGTAAGATCCCGAGAATTTTCGAATTTGTTGATAAGCTGGTTCCGGAATGGTTACGGCATGATTATACCTTATTTGCGCCAGCATGATTGTATATTTCGATATTTTCGACGACAAAAAAAAAAACGAGAGAATATCATTAAAACTCTTACGAAAAATGATATATTCAAAAGTTTTGATGATGGTAATGGCAATATGGGCCGTGCCCATGATTCGTGGTAATGGAGCCGATGCACCGAAGATTGGTGATGTAGCCGAAGCACCAAATGGTGGTCGAACCAAAGGAATCTGACACTACTTGGTACGATGCACGAGCCACATTTTACGGTGACATCCGTGGTGGAGGCATTGGATGTAAAGTCTAGTGTCCCATTGCACACGAAACAGTTATTTATTCAATATCGTATAGGATGCAATTGTTTAAACCCCTAATTTCTGCATTTGCGATTGCGATTATATAGTGAAAATATTTTTCTTTTTGATAAAATATATATGACCATCTTCCATAAAATATTCTTACAAAATTTAACGCAAACACCGACATAGTCTCTTTTCTTCCATTTGCGTTTTTAACTGACCAAGGAGTTAATTTCGAACACATAAAACTATTCGTTTGGAAATGAAAAACACTGTATATCATAAGGTAAACAAACCATCAAAATGCATGTAATTATTTACATACTCACTTTTTCCTTTATAAATTCAATAGATTATGTTTGAGGATACGATGATCCAAACAAACAAGGATATGGTGTAGCCACGGCGGTGTTGAGTATGGCGCTCTTTGAAGACGGGTACACTTGCGGGGCTTGTTATGAGATCATGTGTGCGCGTGATCCAGTACCGTGCTTGCCCGGATCCATCAAGATCACAGCTACAAATTATTGTCCACCAAATTATACCAAGAGCGAAGGTAATTGGTGCAACCCACCAAAACGATACTTTGAACTCTCCCAACCAATGTTCTTCAAGATCGCCAAGAAAAAAGCCACGAATGTCCCGGTTAGATACAGACGTGTTCTTTGTGTGAGAACCGGTGGTGTCAAGTTCGAAATCAAAAAGGCAGTGGCGTCGCCGTATTATGCCGTACAATATAGGTGGAGCTGGAGATATTGCGACTGTGCAGATTAGAGGAAGCAGTACCAGATGGATAACGATGAAGAAGATGTGGGGACAGTATTGGTCCACTAGAGTTGTTTTAATCGGTCAAGATTTATCTTTCAGGATGATGACGAGCGATGGGATTTGTAAAGAGTTTATAAATGTGATACCATCAGGTTGGCAATGGGGTCAGAATTATGATGGAAAGATTAACTTTTAGGAGAATGATTTGAGTTTTGTTAGCTATGGCTTAGAGTTAAATGAATTAAAAGATGTTGTTTATTCAGTTTGGAGTCTTTTGACATTGGACAACTGGTACTCTGATTAAGAAACTCTTGAACCAAACCTGCTTGTATTTACATCTCAACCAAAAAATAAGTTCTCGTTGATGGTCCCTTAAGTTGCCGCTTTATTTGAATATTAACTAGAAAGAAACATTAACAAGCTCATAATATCGTTGTTACAATGTAAATTTAGCAGCTATTAATATTATGTAGAGCATAATTTTCTAAATAACCTTGGCAAATCTATCATTTCAAGAGTTTAGAGTACTTTTTCCCCGATTGTTGTTACAACCGGTTAAGTTATTTTGGCAGTATAAAATCATATCAAGTTTTGCAACTTTTTTGTTATAAAATCTTTGAAATGTTATTAATATATTTGTATTACCTTTTCTCTAATCTAGTAGAGGTGTATTATAATGTTTGTAGTCAATCTTCATCATGATAACATTGTCTATATATCAAATTCTGAGCATAATGGTACGAATGAGATAGAAACATTGTCTATGCTCGTGTTCTGAGCATACATGTAATTTAGAATAATTATAAATTTTGTAATATCATACCATTTTATTCAAGAAAATATAAACGGCAATGGTATCAATTACGAGGATGCAGATTGACTACAAAAACTTAAACACACTACTAATTTATGTTCATTTAGGAAAGTATATGCACATTTGGAGAAAATCAAAAACATATTTACATAATTACCAAAATGAGTTCCAAATCTCTACCTATATATATATACATTCCCATCAATAGTACTCATCGATCAAAAGTAAGAAAGAAAAATATTAATAATTAATTAGATTATTAAAAAAAAATCATGAAACTCTTCGAAAACATTATGTGTACAAATGTTTTGATGATAATAATAGCGGTATGGTTTGTCCCCATGAGTTGCGGTCATGAAGCCGAGGCGCCCTTGATTAATGATGTAGCCGACTCCCTCGACCCATCTTGGTATGACGCACGAGCCACATTTTACGGTGACATCCATGGTGGAGGCACTCAGCGTAAGTTTTCATTACTAATATTTCGTTCAAATATAATTATTGAAATGTAAAAAAACACTGTGATCGATATAACATGCAAACACAGGTAACAAATCAAAGCCAAATAATTATTACTCACTCATATTTTTCATTAACAGAGGGAGCTTGCGGATACGGTGATCTAAACAAACAAGGCTATGGTCTAGCCACGGCGGCATTGAGCTCGGCGCTTTTCGACGGTGGGTACACGTGCGGGGCTTGTTTCGAGATAATGTGCGTGCGTGATCCGAAATGGTGTAAACCGGGATCCATCAAGATCACAGCTACGAATTTCTGTCCAGCAAATTACACCAAGCATAAAGATACTTGGTGCAACCCACCACAGAAACACTTTGATCTCTCCATGCCAATGTTCCTCAAGATCGCACAGTACCAAGCTGGGGTTGTCCCGGTTAGATACAGACGCGTTCCTTGCATGAAGACAGGAGGTGTCAAGTTTGAAACCAAAGGAAACCCTAATTTCTTAATGATCTTGCCGTACAATGTAGGAGGAGCCGGAGATATTAAGGCCGTGCAGATTAAAGGAAGCAAAACCGGATGGATTACGATGAAAAAGAATTGGGGACAGAATTGGACCGTTGGTATTGTGTTAACCGGACAAGGTTTGTCGTTTAGGATTATGACGAGTGATGGGATTAGTAAAGATTTCATTAATGTGATGCCACCAAATTGGGGATTTGGTCAGACATTTGATGGAAAGATAAACTTTTAGGAGAATCATTTGAGTTTTGTTAGGTAAGTCCTACAGCTAGAAGAATTAATCAACATATCTATTGAATTAGAAAAGTTATAATAATAATAATAATAAAAGATAATGTCTTCATTATGTTAATTTAACTCATGCATTTTGTTACAATTTCAATTTTCAAACAAACAAATTTAACCAGAGGTTTATGAGTCTTAGGACCAAGAACCATTAAACGTATCAAATCTTTATTCAGGCTATTATTAAACAAAAATTAATAATAACAAATGTTGTAAAAAGGTACTGAGCCAAAGAACATTTGTGTATACAGAAGCTACAAATCTCAGAGAGCTTTAATGTGATTACAGAGGATCTTCTTAAAAGCTTTGTTCTCATTTCCAATCAAGCATATCAAGAAGCCACAAAACCTCATCTTTAGTCTCAGCAACATCACAAAAATCCAACTGAATACCAAAAACGTCGAGAACCCCATCGTTTATATTCTCAGCATCCATGAAAAGCAAAGACACCCACGCTCGTATCCCCGAGACAAAAGGGTAATAAGGAGACAAGTCAAGATACTCAAAAGCAAGCGCTCTGTACGAAGAACGGTCAATATACTCAAAGACAGACCGGTTGATTATCCGAGCAACCTTACTCGAATCATTCCTTCCCACAAGCATAGAAACACTAACCGTTTGGTTTAACGGAATAGTGAATCTTGGCTCAGCAGGAACAACCATCTTATAATCAGGTCTCGCCAAGTGAGTCCTAAGAACACTACTAATACCTGAGGGTAAAAGTTTGATACCGGTTTCCATCGCAAGACCGGGTATTAAACCAGAGAAAACCGGTTTATCTTCCGACCAAATGTCCACAAAGAACTCCAAATGTTCGAAAGAGAGTCTTGGAGGTGGGAGTGTACGGTTTATCCTCCGTTTGCTAAACGTTTGAAACATCTTGTAGTACGTCCCCGTTGGAGGTTTATGCCGTTTGCAAACGGAAGGCCATCTCTTGGCACATTGACATTTCCAGTAAAAGTCATCACTTGCGATGTCTCTCCACTGTTTGCACACACCCATACAAGCTGCAAGATCTTCTCCTTCAAGCAATGGGAACACACTCTTCAACACTTCTTCAGTAAACATCTTCACACAATGCTGTTGCTCAAACAAAACTACACACACACAAACAATAACACATTTGGTCAGTTTAATCAAATATTAAGACAGAAGTAAAACTACTTTAAGTGTTAAGTTTAATCAAATATTAAGACAGAAGTAAAACTACTTTTAAGTGTTATGTTTAATCAAATATTAAGACAGAAGTAAAACTAAGTTTAATCAAATATTTAAGACAGAAGTAAAACTACTTTTAAATTGTAATAAAAAAGAAAAAAAATCTCTTTTTTTTTTTAATTGTTGTTATAAGTTATAACCCAATGTTTTAAAGATCTCTAATGCTTAGAAGAATCATAAGAAATGTTCAATTTTACATTAAAAAAAAAAAGCTTTGAATTTTAAGATCAGACGAAGATTGACCAAAATAATCTTAATTGACTAATCAAATCTTATTAATTTATGTGATTTTGATCATAAAATTCCGTGAATTTTATGATGAGGAGCGAAGATCCATATCAGGAGCAGATAATTAGTGAAGGAGGACTCAGAATGTGGAAGCGAGATGGAAGTAGACTAACCTTTGTCAAACGATCTGTGGAGTCTGAAATCTGGATCAAATAGATATGATTTCACAAGGCAATTGAAGAATTTTCTTCTTTATTTTTAATGATCTGAATTTTTTTTTCCTGGGAAAAAGAAAGCAAGAAAGTATGCATAGGCAAAGGAGGCTGGAAAGAAGAGAAGATTTGGATAATTAATAAGAAGTTAAATGGGCCTTAGCCCAATATATATATGCCCATAATTTAGCCCAAGCTTATAAAACGGGATTTGGAAGAGAAAAAAAACACCAATCGGTCAAGCAAACGGTGTATACTTACTTTGATATAATAGACGAACACTAAGGTGAAATATACTTGAATACTGCACCGTAATGCAAATGCTATTGAATACCTAAGAATATGCTATCACGGACACTACCAATCTTGTAACTAGATCGGTTTTTTTGTATGTTGTATATCACATTGATGTTGATGAAATACTCTGAAAGCAGATATCACTAATGAATGAATGATCTGGGATTCACTTCTCTAAGAAAACGGTTCTCTCTTCTCTCTTCAGACTTTTCTATCTAAATATGTTTTTCTGACAGATGCAGGTGGGCTTCTATAATCAGGATGTCGTTCAGGATTCGTTCTTTATGCAAAATGTTGGATAAGCCTCTATTTTTTTTTTTTTGTTCAAATTTAAATCCAAATCTAAAAATTACAGTTGTAAGCTTTGTTGTTGGCGTGTGGTCTATTGTCTTCATTACACCTTATTTGTGGTTTGTTTTTGCAGGGATTTTAGGCTTTTGGTTCTTAACCGGTGGTTCAAGAGTTCATTCTCGTCTTTACTATGCATTTTTTCTATGGTTTCTTCTATTTACTTCTGGTGGTAAAGAACCTGTGGTATGTAAGAGTTCTCTTCATTCCAATCCAGTAGCAACAGGTTACCTTGCCTCTTCATTTAATCCAGTAGCAATGGGCTATGCTGCCTCTCGGCAATGTGTATCCGGTTTGATTCGAAGGAACTAGAGTTTCGGCTCTTTTCAAGCCTCTTACCATTTAAAGTCGAAAGGTAAAAACAATGTATGTCCTCTTTTTCCTGGGTTGGTCTTCTAACGGTGTTTCCTAAGCTCTTTTCTTTGGAGCAATATAATGAGCACCGATTAATGTTGTGACCCCAATAATTTTGGCTCGGAGGTATCTCCTACTTTCTTTAGCAGTTTTCATCTTCCAAGATATTGTGGTGTTTTGATCTAGATATATTTTCTGATAAACTTTGGCCTTATTTGTGTAGGTTTGTTTCTGGAGATGTCTTTTTAATTTGTTAGCTTATATCTCTAAAGATTATCTTTTAGTTCGCTGGCTTATAATTTTGGAGATTGTGTTAAACTTGATGGCTTTTGTTTTTAACTTTGTGTAATTTTTTGGATCAATGGTTCAATATAATCCCAGTGTTTTTTTTTTAAAAAAAGTTAATGTTAAGGTTTACAAAAAGTTTGACCTATTGTTACCTTGATAAAAAAAAAAAAATAACAAGAAAACAAGGTATTCGAGAAGAGAAAGTTTCTTCAAACGAGCCAGAGGAGCATTAGATTCTTGAAAGCTTTCATGTGGCTCCTCCTTTGCAAAATAAATCTTAATCTATGAAAAGCTCATTAGTCATTTTAGTATTACAAACTCTAACTTTTAAGGATGACGTTATCAGTTGCTTAAATTTAGAACTCAAATATATCACTGATTATGTATGTCGTATTTTTTTGGAGTTTGACAGTTTAAGAGAATATATCGATTTGAATAAAACCAATTGATAAACGTGAAAAGAGGACAAAATAGTGAAAGAGCATGGGAGACAAGAGCAAGGAGGTCAGAGTGTGGGATCAGTAGTCACTATTCAGTGACTTAACAACTTACCCCTTGTGTTTAGTCTTAGGGTACCTTATTTCCCCACCAAAACCTCCAAATCCAAAATTTATTTCCTTCTCCTTGAGAATATTTAAAAATATATATATAATGAATGAAGATAAAAGTATAATGAGAGGGAAAAGACACACGGAAAATTGATATATCAGAGATAAATGGACACTTCATATGTAATTTTGTAATATAAGTAGTTTTTTGGGGTCTGATGTAAAATAAGTAGTTAACACAATAGAAAGTAATTTTTTTTATTGCTAGACAACACTTGCATGTAAAACAATAGGTCGGATTTGAAAAATGAGTTTGTTTGTTAACTGTTATCTAATTGTCGTTTAAAAAGCAGAAAATTTGAGACGTATCCAAAAATGAGATTCTTCACTGAGATTATGGTTTTTCTTTGTCTGTGTTAATAGTAGCCCTTGTTCACACACTAATTTACATTAAGACATTTGATTTTGTCCGTTTGCATTGCTGTTTTATTTTTATTTTTTAAAATGAAATTAAGAAAGAGCTTTTGGTGAAAAACAATAATAATAAGACGAAAGAAATGTAAGATTGAATCATTAGTTTTACGTTTTAAGTAGTACAAGTTGCGATAGTTGTTTACAAAAGTGTTCTTTTTCATTTCATCCGAAAATTATACTGGCTCATCAACCCAATAGAATGTGAAAAGGTAAAAGAAAATAAAGAATGTTTGAATCAAAGTTAGATATGTAGCAAACATATTAACGAGCTACTCTCAATTCTATTTGAAAACAGATCCCAATCATTTTAATTTAAGCTTTGTTTGATTGGATTCACGGTCGAGTCTAAATATTTGATAACTGTTAGATACGTTTTACTTCTTCTGAATATATCGGTTTAAGAATAACTTAGGTTGGCCTTTTTATTATTATTTTCTTGCAACTAAAATATACTATCAATTTTTCTAGACTTTCTCAAAATAATACGCAATGAGTTGATGATTAGTCTATCTCCTTTATATATCATTTTTAGGTTACATTATACTTTTGATTGAGGATAATTTTTTTAATCTGAAGATTCAGTATACCTAACAAAGAATAAACCATCGAGTAATTCTGTTTTATTAGTTGTATATTTATTTAGACGTTGCTTGATTGCATCATTACGTGACAGTTTTAACTCAAGACATCTTGTTATTAAGAAAAATAACTTCATGATTCATCTCTACCTCTTCATCCGGATGTCTATAGTGTATCTCACGTGGGTCAATGATATATTTTCTTGTTTTTGGGCCATATTTCACTGGTTAAAAGTAAAACAACGTGTTTTCGTTTCAAGGCAATAAAAAATTCTAGGCACTCCCTAGTCCCATAATCGAATGCTTTTCAATTTTGATTTGAGATACAGAATGGTAAGTAAGGAAGCAACACAAGGGGAATGAAAAGATGTCTCGTCAACATCTGTTTTTTTTTGGCAACTTTTTTTACTTATTTATGACCACAAAAAATACGTTGTCCTTGCCCTATATCATATTGTCCCTGATCACTTCCACTTTCATCAAACAAACAAAACAAAAGCCAAAAACTTTTTTCCTCTCACCTCCTTATTAGCACATGTATCCATTATATTATGCAAGGCGTTGAGAAATTTTCGATGAGGATATATATTAAACATAAATCTAGCTAATGCATTTCAGTGTGGTTTGCTTTATAAAGTATCAAAACTTATCTACTTTTCTTTCTAATTAAGTTTAGTTATATTGTTGTGTGTACGTAAAGAATAAAATCAAATAATACATATTAAATTTTGATTCACTGTATTTGTTTTGCCAGTACATAACGGAATGTCGACACTCTAATTCAGATATGGATGTGAAACATGTATGAGCACGTTGAGAAATAACTTTATATTGGTTAGAAGAACATGATCAACTAAATCAACATCTGTATTTTTCAACTTTCTCTATATTATGCGACAAAAAGACTAATAATAGAAACATTGCATTAATGTTTATCATATAGCACCATCAGATTATTAAAGTTAACCCGTGCTTGGTCAGTATTGGACCAACTAGGGACGTAAATTCGTTATAGCCCCGAGTTCGATTCTATCTTTTCCAAACTCTACGCATGAGGAGCCACATGGCCATTGGGACTTTGATCCCGTGTGTTTTATTCGTAATGGACTAGCAGAAACGTAATCTCGCTACGGCCTCGTGTTCAATTCTACCGTGTCTAACCTCTACCCATCTCCGAGATTAGTCGAACATTTTGGTAAAATCAGAATATCCAAAGCTAAATTAATTTTATTATTATTTTTAGTAAAATGAACTTGTTAATCAATGTACACAAGTACACAAATCAGTCACGTGGTGGAACAGCTAAACACATGCCATTAACCTGAAATCTAGATAGTAAACCATGTGCACCAAATCAAAATTATTAAAAGAAAACCACCTTCCTTTTAAGTTATTATATTAATCAAATCTAAAAACCATGTTAATTATATAATCTTCTTATTTTTGGGCATTATAAAAAAAGAACAGGAAGCTATGTGCATGCAGGGAATATACAGAACATGCTCTCTGTTCACTTCCATGCCTTCTTCTCTGTCTCCTTTCCTTTCTCTTCTTCCATGTGCCTTCACATGCCCTTTTCTCTCTCCCTTTAATCAAACCGGTTTCCGGTTCAGTTTTTCCCGGTTCTCGTACTTCAAAATAACTTTTAGTTCCCTTTTTTCTGATTCAAAATTATCTTGTTTTTCCAATGAGATTTTGCTGGCTCATAACACCTTCACATGCAACACCTCTCTACGAAGCACATTTTATTTTAATACGCTCATTATTTCCCACTAAATTTCCCCTCCAAATTTTTTTTGCCCACTCGAAATTAATAAATCTCCAATTTTACTAGAATAATCTGGATTTCTTTTCTTTTCTTTTTGTCGGTAGAGTTCTAAACTCATGACTGGATATATCTGGATTAATTTAATCATTTGGTGCCCTTTTATTTCCCTGCAATGTGAATATATATTATTATTTTATGTCTTTACGGTGACTCTCGCAACCAATCCAGCCAATATTTTTCATAAAAACTAGTTGATCTGAATGAGACTAGCTAGTAGTACTTAATTGATTTAACATATGAATAGTATAATAAAAAAATTGTATATCATCAAATAGCAGAAATTGCTTAGTGAAATAAAATTTTTGTATAATATTACAAAATATAAAAAGTAGTTTAGTAGATTAATAATATCTCGTTTTTAGTTATATTTCAACATGTCTAAAGTATATGACAAACATATTCTAAAATTTTCTGAAAACTTGAAGAACGTTTTGAATTGTGAAAAATAGTGTAAATACATATTTAAAATATGAAAAAATTAACATTCGTCACCGTAAAAAAATATGATTCAATTTTTTGTTTGCTAAATAAAACATTACTCTTTCCACTCATTATCTCTTGAATACAGTAGAAAATTAATTTCTTATAAGAATCCATAGTCAGAAAGGAATAAAAAATATCAAATTCAAAATATAATTTGTGTACATTGTCGTAAGATATTTTGTCATTTAATATAAAGAAAAAGACATAAGTTATAACCGATGTTAAATTGAAGAGTAAAACAAAGTTTATAAAGAACAAAGGGTCCAACCTTGACAAAACAAAAAAAGGGGTCCAACAAAGAAATCAAACGAAAACATTTATTTGGTCAAATGAAACTGACTGAACCATTTGATTATAGACAAATTAAACGTCCTTCGTACTAACTTAAAATATGCAAATAAAATGAATTATGGATAACTATGGAAGGGCAACAATGGAAAAACAAATATTTGCCAAAAATACTTATCATGTGCCCCCTCGCAGAAGGCTCAGCCTTTTACTGTCATATCATATGGCAAATGTGCACTCGTCACCCACTTCCTCTCTTTGCTAACTTAACCGATTTCTCCCATCTTACGAATTTACAGATATACCCTTTGCTTCACATGTCAGTGTTGTCGGTATTCGTACAACTCAAACATTCAGACAATTTGGAAACTAATTGATGTTTAGTCTTGAGGCTTGTTCGTCAAAGAACAACGAAACGACCCAAGCAATAAAAACAAAAGTTAACAAGTAATGACGATTGTAAGTTTGTAACAACATCATTATATTGAATATGAAGTTCCAAAATCCAAATGAATATGGGATGAAACTACTTTACGTACGGTTATGCCCCTGAGAGATATTTGGCAACAAGCACGTGAGTGTAAGATATTATCGAGATTTTTATTTTTCTTAAAAATCACAAGGACCCAACCAAAAACAAAAGCACAAAACGACAAAGGAAGGAATGAAAGCACTACCAGTGGCACTATAGTAATAAACAGTAACTCCAGGGGCATAAACGAATGATCAATCGTACATAAACCCCCCGATCTTCTTCTTTCTTCTCTATTCAAATAAACAAAGAAAGAAAGAAAGAAAGAAAAGTCTATTCTAACTTATCCTCTCTTCTCCTTCGTTCACGATGAGAATCTTAAAGACCCAAAGATCCTCAAGAGGAGGAAGAAGAAACAGCAAGAAGTTCGGACACAGAAGATCACATCTTTCGTCACGCCCCTGCATTCCCCGCAACTGCTGTGGAAACGGCGGAGACAAGTTCTCCGAGAAGCTCCAGGCGCTTAAGAGTCTTCTTCCTCCGTCAACGACGACAAAGGAGAAGAAGACGGAGCAGAAGCGTCACGTGGAGGAGAAACCAGACAGTGGAGAGACGGAACAGCTGTTTCAAGAAACTGCTGATTATATCGTTCGGCTTAGGAACCAAGTCGTCGTGTTGCAAAAGCTGATAGAGATCTATGGATCATCATCCTCTGATGAGACAGAAGACTTTGTTTTATAATGTTCATATTTTCAATGATGATTTTGTTTGTTTAAAACTCTATTTTTTTTTTTTTTATGTATTACGTACTTTGAAACCTATATGGTTTTAGGTAGTTGATGTATAATGTTTTGATTTTGACGAAAGAAAAATCGATCGGTCTGAACAATCTATAGAAATTATTGTGTCTTACTCTTACCATTATGCTTATTTTGTGGTCTTATTTTTGTTATTCGACATACTAATTAAAGCACGCTGTTTATTTGTTTGTTTCGTCGTTGTTGGCATGAGCGATTAGCGACACGTTATATATAGTTTGTATGATTGTTGTTAGCTACCACCGACTAGCAACAACAATCAAATGATATCTCTGTTTTATTGTTCTTGACACGATACATTTTGGCAAAACGTTACCGCAGTTAATGAACAAAACTTCAAAACGCTAAAATTATGATGTTATTGATCTGTTTTTAATACTCTGATCGGTTGAATTAAAAGTTGTATAACGAACATGATTTAATTACTGATCACTAGCAACAATAAGACGAACATGGTACATTATAGGAAAAAACAATTGCATAAAGTATATATTAGAGTGTTAGATAATGTGACAGAAATTGCAAATTATAAATTGTTAAAATTTTATACTGATGACATGTGATCCTCATAAAAGTAAGGATTCGTATTTCCTTAGTGATTTGATAGCTTATAGTAAGTTTTGTAGTTTATATCATGTTTCTAGAACATCATCCTTTTTCTGTCCTTAAATTTGATCTTTAAGTCTTTCTTTTGTAAATAATTTTAGTAGCAAAAAGAAGAGAGTATTAAACTACAGAACTGATAGAAAGTGGACATAAAAGTAAAGAAGGAAGAGATATACGTACCTCAGTTTTGCTGCTGTGTCTTTTGTCCCTTTAGGATGTTACACATTTACAAATTTATATAATAGAAATCTGTATAAATAATTACATATTCTGTTATATGTGTATATACATACATATTTATGTAACATGTATTCATGGTCACGATGATTGTGACTTGTTAGTCCCCTTTGCTTAACTATACCATGTGATCTCTCTCTCTTTAAAGCTTTCGATTTAATTTTTAAAAACTCATATAGGCCCCTTATACTACACTGCGCATGTTGCTTTTTCCTCTTTTATGTGTCTAGTATTTTTACTTCTTTTACACAAATAAAATATCTATTATTTTTATTTTGAACTAAAATATCTATTATTTTTATTTTGAACTTATAATATCTGTTATTTCTATTTTGAACTTAAAATATCTATTATTTTGTCGTACCGTTTCAACGAAATCTGAATATTTGAAACATATCTAAACTTCCATAAATTGCCACATGTCATGACTTTCTTAGTAATACATATATTTCAAATACACGTCACAGTTTTCTTAATTGTAAATAAATATAAGTTTTTTTTGAACAAAATGAACAAATAAATATAAATATATAAGTTATTAGAATTTTATGAAGAGATTTATGAAACATGTGCTAGGAATTGATTTATAAGAAAATTCCTAACTAATTAGGAATCTATTTATGATGCAAGATAACTTCTCTAATTCGCTAACCGGATTTGCTGATTCTCAGCTCCGCGACTTCTGCAGCCACTGAGATGTCTGCAGAACAATACATTGATTTTGAATTATAAAAACTTAACTTGAAATAAATAATTCTAGATAATTAAAAAACTTCTGAATCACCTCCATGACTCATGATAGATCGTTGAAAATCCGAGTTCCGAGAGATGCTGCTTTCAAAATCAGACATCTTCCTCAAGAAAACTGCAAGTCAATCAAAATCTCACGGGCACATATAATCAATCAAACAAACAAACCCCCCACAATATACAAACAATCATAAATATAATAATAATAATAACAAGAAGAAACGATTAACCGGGAATCAAATTGGCCTTCGCTTTGTTGAAACCTAGCTTCTCGATCATTCAATCACTTTAATAGCTTTTTTTTTCATCACTTTTAATGGCTTTTGATCTGAGATGAGATCCTGGAGCTTGCGGAGGAGGCTTTGTCTTTGGGGTTAAGGTTAGGGTTCTTGAGAGCGTTTGTATCGACCTTGAGTTTCGTCCTGACGGGTGGGAACATGTACGAGATTCTACAGTCAAAAGTGTCGACGATGTAATGGGAGTCGAGGACCAGACCGCATTCTGTGCAGATTATGTCTCCAGATCGATAGTCGATCACTGTATCGGTGAGTTTCTTGCAGTCCAAGCACACGGTTGTCTCCATTATTGTGTGACTTGTATTATAAGTTAACATATATGGCGAGGTGTTGATGGGTTTTGTAGGGTTTATAAATATACAATGGAAAGAGGTGGGAAAAATAAGATTTATCTTTTCCTATACGATTTGGTTTTACTTTTCTTTAATTATCTTGTTTTTTTTTTTTGCCAACAATTATCTTGGTTTAAAATATTAAAATTAAATTCCTTGTCAAGATTTTATTTATTAATTAGCATAAATTGCCAACGGATAGGATTCGGTTTCTTTTAATTTAAATAATAATATTTCCGTTTTAAAGATTTGACTGAAAAAAGCCTAAAATTTAGCAATCGAAGTTCCCAAATCAATTTGGAGGACGATGGTCTGACTTAAAAACGAAAAATAACATACCACCCATTTTCCTAAAACATGACTTTCCAAATATAACATAATTTTCAATGAATGTGAAGAAAAACTTTTGGGTGATACATGGAACAATTTTCATTTTCAATTCTTGTAACCTTCAGGGATACATGAAACTTTGACTTTCCATTTCCATGTATAGTAGTTAACAAAAGCAATAGCTTAACATCTAAAACAATTTAGGCTTTAAAGTTTTCGATATCCTCCTACTATCTTAAAACGAACTAATACTCTATTAAATAGCTTACGAAGATCATAAGTAACGCAGATGATTCTGTAGCCATCCCAAGCGCAAGCTAGACTCGCTAATCTATTTGTATTGTATTTGATAATAGATAACGTTACAACTTACAACTCCCACTCTGGAGCCACACTCGATGAGCTTGAAGGAGAACGTTACATTATATATAGTATCAATTGATCTTTCCACTGGCGAAATCTGATATCAGTTTCACAAACTGTTTAGGGTTCTCAACATGTGGAAGATGACCGGAATCTGGTACTTCCCGGAAAACAGCATTTTGTAGCTCACATAACAATTTCTGCATATTGTAAATTGGCGATTCGGTCAGTAAAACCAAACCAAACTATTCGATGTTTCAGATAAAAAAGCAAACTTACAACGGAGAGCTGGTTGCTAACAATCTGATCGTTCTCACTACATACGACGAGCGTCTTGTGGTTGATCTGCGTAGTTACACATCCAAAACATGAACAAAATATATAAATTATTTGATCGATACCATATAGTATTTTTTATTACGTGTTTGATATGAGAAGCGACGTTATAGCCTCCGCTAATCATAAAATCGACCATCGCATCTTCCCACCACGGCATTTGACAATGTAACCGGCCAATCTAAAGCCAAAACAGATTCATTTTCCAAAATCAATTTAAAATATGTAATAATAATAATAATAATATTAAAATAAAAGAAGGGAGATTTGATCGTACATTAGTCCAATCTATGTTCTCTGATAAGGGGGATGAAAAGGCTAACACATTGGCCAAAAGGCGAAGAGGGAATGACTTTAACAACTTAACCTGAAATAATAGTGACTATAATAATTAATACCATACTTAACAATACAAACGTTAACTATTTGAGTAATAATAATGAGAGTTTTCGGACAAACCCCAGCGTAAGCAATCGACTTTGGTAAGTCTTTAAGCGCACCGGTTCCTTCTGAATACGCATTGGCATTAATGAGAACCAATTTATCAACCTGAAAGTAGTTATAAAAGAAGAGTATTTTTAGTGAGTGAGCTATTAAAATGGGTTTTAAGCGAAAGAGTTTGATTACATGATAAACAAGAAAATTACAGCTTCAGGGTAAGTAGCAGTGAAATCAACAGCTACGGTTGCTCCTAAGCTTGGTCCAACTAATATCATTGGTCGTTTGATATATGTTTTCCAAAGCTGAAGTTTCAAATCAAAGAACAAAGTATTAAGACTGAGAAGAAGATAAGATGATAAAATTTCGTATTGATTAATAAAATGTACACACGGGTTTGTTAATTAAGATGAGCTTAACTAAGTATAGCTGTACACGTGGACTGTAGTTACATCTAATACAAAGATGAACCAAGAGCAAAATCAATACCGGATTATATATGACTATCGCTACAAGAAAAGGCGCTCAGTGACGGATAAGCTATTTTCCAAATGTTGTTGTTAATTCTCGAACCCGCGAATGTACAAATGTTACAACTGTCTAGCCTCGGACAGGGGTCATGAATGTAAGTATGTAACTAACGAATAATTTATTACATTAGTTAGTTAGAATCATGACCCCTGTCCGAGGCTAGACAGTTGTAACCAGGGTTTGTCGCTAAATATGGTACGATTATGTATATTTGACGACAAAGTGTTGTGCAATTTTGTTAGCTACGACGGATTTGTATTTTCGGTAGTACACAATTAAATTGTCGTTATTCCTCTGTTTCTTTAAATGTATACTAGTAAGTACTGACCTCGAATAAATGATGTCGCTTAGTTGCTGCATCACATGGTGGAAGAATCTCTACAATATTCATTAAATTAATGAGTTCTTGAAACTGAGAAAGAACCAGTCACACATTCATATCCTCTAAAAGTGATTTCTCAAGAATCGATGTGAAATTAAGTTTGTGTAATAGATCTTACCAAGATCAGAGAAGCCCCAACCAAGGACATCCAAAGCCCAAGTCTCAAGAGAAGCTTGTTCAAGCAGAGGATAAGTACGTCTCCATTCAAGACACGAACTAAGCCAAAAAAAAAGAAGAAGAGAATTTAAACACAGTAAAATTCAGACACAGTGAAGTGAGTTTATTGAACTGTCTTGTCTGGTAAAAGAAACCTGTCGAAACAGTGGAGAAGAACAACAGGACTTTGGTCGTGTAATTGAACAATTGGTTTGATACAGCTACTCATTACACAGCCACTAAAGTTTCCCATCTGCACAACACATTTCTTGATTTTTTGTTTTCTTTCACACAAATCGAGAAGTTAAGTACTTGAAAGAGGAGAGAGAAGATGAAGAAGAACCTGAAGATGAACAGGAATCCGTACGATCCTTTGAGCCAGAGCACTTGCGAATGGATCTTTTATGTTCTTTACCTCCTTTGGAAGAAATGCCGGAAACCCATCTCCATTCGCCGTTATCAGACGTTTTCGTCGGAATCTTGTCGCCGGTGCCGGCGCCGGTGGAGTCATAATCTTCAAGCTACCCATCATCTCTCTCTCTCTCTCTCTCTCTCTCTTGAGCTTTGCTTGTAGTGTGTGTTCACTGTTCAAGTCTTACTTCTTGAAGCGTTTCTCCAAGAAAGTTGTGAATAGATTTTTTGTTGTTTTTAGAGGAATATTGTACTTACTTAATTACTTGTGTAACATTGAAGAGACTAAACCAGAAATAGAAAGGAGAGTTATGTATGGACTCAGACTATTTACATTTACATGGAGTTTAATTGACATGCAACTACCCTGACTCGTCTTGTGACTTTTAACTGTACTTTTTTCTAGTTTTTTTATTAATTGGAGTCATTAATCACATTCTTGATTTTGTTATTTATTAATTGTTGTATTTTTCTTTGGAAATGACCACACAAGTTCGTCTGACATTCGACACGCTTTCTTGTTTTGAAAGCTTGAAGACAAAAGCAAAACCCAACATTACATTTTTAACTCAAAATCAAATGCTACCACCTACCAAATGATTAACAGAATTTGATTTTGGCCAACTTAAAAATAAAATTGTCCAGGTTCATACTTTTACAATTTGATTAGTAGAATGTTTTTGGCAGAACAAAACAATTGCTTAACATAAGAATGTAAGCTGGAATGGGACAGATCATTCGGAGTGGCTTGTTGAGGTTAATAGGTTATTATAATTATTCACGTCACCGTTGACATGGTGCATAGCTATACAACCGTGCAGGAAAAAATGCGTTTTCCTATCCAAAGTAGTTCCATCATGCTCTTCTATATCTATACAATTGAATAGTATTACTTAATCGTGAAAAAAAAAGAGAATAGTATTACTTAATTTAGCTTAAATCTAAACACCTACATTAAATTGATATTGACTAACCCAACATTAAATAATACACAGTTAAGAGACAGACAAACAGACAGAAAAATACATTTTTTGATCCAAATTCGTTATGTCGTATCTTTTCATATATATATTTATTTTAACCCAAAAATCTAAACAAAATTCAAATTTTCTACTCAATAAACTCTTTATAATATCTCATTTTCAATTTTGCAAATATGGCTGGAAAAAATATACAAACCAAACAGTAGATAAGGTTCATCTGATCCTGCCTCTAAGAGCAGGTACATCTCCAAATATGAATTCACTCTTCTTCTTTTTATTGCACAAAACTAACTTGTATAATCACATACGTTTATTAAATTGAGTATTTAATTATCTATATATCAAGAGATTCAAGACCTTTTCAAAAAAAATTATGAGAAAAACTATTCACAATGCTACTAGTGAATTTAACAAAAATATAACATCACTAAAAATTATAGAATCATAGAAAAAGAAACAAAAAAGAAAGAGAAATAAATAACAAACCCAAAAATAAAAAGTGCATGAAATTGTCTTGTGGGTAGAAAAATTTAATCTGTCAAAAAAATGGAGAAGAACGACTTGACTTTCTTTACAAATTTTTTTGGTTTTTACGGTTAAAGACAAAAGAAAAATCCAACATGACATTTCCTTTTGTTTCCTTTTTTTTTTATATAAACAAAGAAAATTCCTACTCCGTCTATAATATCTTCGAAACTGGAATTAAAAAACCATGTTTAATGCGAGGAAGTTGAATGGCTCAATGGTCCATATCTTCCGTGTCATCCTAGCCCACCTGTGGGCTCGAAACTTGCATGTAAGAGAGAAGAAGAACATGTGGTTTAGTGGAACTAGTCATTAGTTTGATGGCAAATAAAAATCTAGTGGAACTAGGCATTAGTTTGATGTTAAATACCTAGGCTAACTCAAAATATAGTGCACCAAAGTCCAAACCATTCTGTAAGATTTATTGTTAGGCGGGAAAATGGATTACTGAGTCCCGGTTTTGGTAGGGGATTTGTTCTGTTATTCACTAACAAATTGTTTTAACATTTTCCCAGAAACTTTGTGTAGTAAGATGTTACTTAGGTCCTGTTCATTTAGTGAGTTAGATGCGTTATTTGGATGCAGATGAGTGTCCATTTTCGTTTAATGATAATTTAGATCATGATCTGAAATCAGTATCTAAACGCGTTTTTAAAACTCATCAAAGAATATCAGAATTTCTAAATGAGTTCATTTGGTGCATTTGACTACACTAAACTCATCCAAAATTAATAAAAATAAAAAACTCCCTTATTAACCAATACTATTATTTTTAAAATAATAAAAATAATTTTATTTTTAAAAAATCGTAAAATCTTTATTTTCCGCCAAAATAAAAAAAAAATCTCCAAAACCGCAAAGTTTAAAATTTCCACAAAAACCGTAAAATCTCAATTTCCTGTCAAAATTACAAAATCTCGATTTCCTGACACGTAAAATTTTGATTTCCCACCAAAAACCGCAAAATCTCATTTTTTTCTTGCAAAAACCGCAAATTTCATTTTTCTACCGAAACAGCAAAATCTCTTTTTCCCGCCAAAACCGTAAAATCTGGTATTCCCGCCAAAACCGCAAAATCTCGTTTTTCCGCAAAAACCGCAAAATCTCGTTTTTCCGCCAAAACCGCAAAATCTAATTTTTCCGCCAAAACTGTAAAACCTCATTTTTCCGTAAAATCCGCAACACTTCGTTTTCCCGCCAAAACCACAAAATCTCGTTTTTCCCCCAAAACCACAAAACCTCGTTTTCCCGCCAAAACCGTAAAACCTCATTTTCCCGCCAAAACCGCAAAACCTCATTTTCCCACCAAAATCGTAAAACCTCATTTTCCCGCCAAAACCGCAAAACCTTATTTTCCCGCCAAAACCGTAAGACCTTGTTTTTCCGCTAAAATCATAAAATCTCGTTTTCCCGCCAAAACCGCAAAAACTTATTTTTTCGCTAAAACCGTAAAATCTCGTTTTCCCTTCGAAACCATAAAATCTCGTTTTCTGCCGAAACCGTAATTTCTCGTTTTTCCGCGAAAACCGTAATATCTCATTTTCCGGCCAAAACCGTAAAATATCGTTTTCTTGCCAAAATCGTAAAATCTCGTTTTCCCGTCAAAATTGTAAATCTCGTTTTCCTTCAAAACTGTAAAATCTCGTTTTTCCGACAAAACCATAAAATCCCGTTTTCTCATAAAAAAACTTTAAATTCTCAATTTAAATTTAAATATTATAAAATCATTTAGTTTTATTTTAAGTTTATATATATATATATATTTAGAATAAATAAAAAAAGTAAGGAGTTTTTGGTCATTTAAGATAAGACGCGTCTAAATATAGATATATAAATACAAAACGAATGTAATTACATTTAGATACAATTTTAGAATACATAATCAAAATCATAAACGAACATTATTTAATTATTGCGTTTAGTTGGTGCATTTATACGCTGCATCTCGAAATCTCATCTTCCTTACGAAACGAAAAGCGCCGAGTATATGTCGTTATCTTGCACCACATGTTAAATTTAGTTATTTATAGAGAGTTTGGTCCATCTTTTGTATAATGTGAAAAGTGAGATCGAACTTAGAAATATTTGATTGTTGGTTTGATTTATGTGTAAACAAATCACTTCTTTTACGTTGTCTCTCTCAATGTCTCCTGTTTATTAAAGTAGATCACAAAAAAGTAAAACAAGAGAGGTTTGGGCCGCGTTTGCCTCTGCCGCCGAAGCTTGACTGGTGTCCTGAAGATACTCTGACTCTATCTAGCGTCAGAGAAGAACAGCTTGTGGTGTTATTTCAGCAAATGGGATACAATAGCGATGGAGATCTGGGTTACAAACTAAGATTGAACCCATGCCAAGGCGGTGTCGTGGAGCAGCAAACTTTCTTAATAGCGGATATAAGACAACTCATTATTGGCCCTGAGTTTCAGTTTCCGTGGTCAGCTGGGAGCTTTCTCATTGACGAAGAGAAGAAATTGCTGTGGTTTTTGATAAGGAGAATGATGGTTATGGTTTGATGAACCCTACTCGCAACGCAGCTTACATTTTTGGAGTGGATGGATCCTTGAAAGAAGCGGATTTTGGAAAATCTCCTTATAAATTACGTTTCCCACTTGTGTGCTCTTATGTCCCATGTTTAGTACAACTTTAAGTAGTTGGTCCATTTTTACAAAACGTGGTATATATCATAAAAGGACGATAAAGATTGTCAAGAAGGAGCTGAGATGCTTTTAAACCAAGTTTCTAACTCTACCGAAACCTGGAAAGTCATTTGTGTATCGCACACAACAGAAGATTGTTATAACCAAATACTTTTTTCTTTCTTGGCTTGCAAAACACGACATATTCTCGACTAGAGACAAGTCTCATCATGTGTCCTTTTTTAGAAAACAATTTAATTACTCAAGACGAACTTGATACCATTGAACAGAACCTACTTCTCCATAAATCTCGAGTTCACATACAGCTTTAACCAAGAAGTCCACGGCTTCATCCAGGTCATCGAACCTCGCCAGGTCCGGTGGCAAAGATTCTGCGGGCCAGTTCTCGAGCCAGCCTTTGAGCTTAGCCTTGAGTTCGTCTTCCGAGACAAACTGTTCATCTTGTCCTGCCTCTAAGAGTACGTATGTATCCGAGTTCGAATGCACTCTTCTTCTCCTTATTGCACAAACCTAATTAAGTTATGTAATCACATTTGTTTATTTATCTAAAAAGAACTATTTACAATGCTATTAAGGAACTTAATTAACATATGATCAACAAAAGTTCAAGTGAATTTATTTTAAATTTTCAAAAGACAGTAGCGGTTCCATTCGGGGGTTACCAATCAAACTAATAACTTTAACAAACATATTTTTTTCCAAAAAGTATTTATCAAAATGCAGGTAAACAACACTTACTCTTAAATGGGGTTTTCTCTTTCGTGTAGAGATAATGGACAACATTGCACAACTTATAGAATTATGAAACACGTTCGTCGAGTTTACGGGAAGAGAACCTCTTACTTGGAATTGTTCTAACCATACCCTTCGGTTTTGTCGGGCTAAAAGCAAAAAAAAAAAAAAAAGGAAAAAAGAAAAAAAGGAGGACAATTTGAAGATTAATTCGTTAGTTTAAGAAAACAAAAGTATATACGAAGAAGAAAAGTGCTATGAGCTTACGTACAATTGAAGAGCTTATCTCCGTTATTGAAAATATGCTTCTGCAACGAAATCTCCATTTTTATTTCTTTGAAAATTTTTATTACAACACTTTTTTTTTTATCTTATTTAAGTAGCAGCAATATAAGCTTCTTGTAGATAAGATGGTATAACGACGAGCATACACCAACGATTTTTTGTTTTTCTTATAATTTATAGTGAAACCAGTCTATCTCTAATGGGTCGTTGGTGACCTAAACAGGCCCAATTAGAGTTGTCCCAAGTGGCCTTGTTTTGTTGTTGAAATCAATATATAGTTTTTTTTTTCCTTTTTTTATCTTTAAAGCTAGTAATTAAGATAATCCCAATATGTTTTAAGTCAGTCGATTAAAATTTAATACATATAAATTAGTTTTAGATAAAAAAAAAAGAAAAAAAAAACAGCTACTCTTAGATAAAAATAAATATAGAAAAATACATGAATTTTTCTAATTCATAAAAAGAAGAAAAATAAAATATGATCTAAAAATATATATTCAATGTTATATTGTAAAACTTGATTTTTTAAATTAATTGCAACATTTATCAAATCGATAATTTAATTGATACACTTGAGATTATCACGAATCTAATTGATACACTTGAAATTATTACGACTATGTTTTATTAATTTTGTTTTTTTGTGAGTTGGGTATCACATAATATAAACCTATTCACTTGATGATATTTTATGATTTTTTTCATATCTTTCCATCCACAAGATCAATATAAAAGATAGATATGCAACTTCCACAGAATATCATACCCAAAAGATTTCATGAAAAAACAAGATCATCAGATTTCTAGAGACTTTCATTATCTTTCTGATATGTGATAGGATTTGGGTGAGTCCGATCTACATGGTATCAAAATAAAGAAGGCATCACAGTGATCAACAACTAGAAAAAGAGCTAATCCTCACCATAAATGTCACAGGACATCAAATGGGCATTAGTTATAGAAAAGTTCAAAGCAAAACTTAAAACTGCATTAATATCTTAATTTGAGAGAATAACTTTAGGGATAATTTGAGAAGATCAATGTACATTGTCATGTTGACTCGGTGTGAATCTGACCATGTTAATGAAATGTGAACATTGTGAGACGAAATTTTGGTAAGATAGTTGAGAATAACGTCGATGACATTATAAGACGAAATTTTTGTAAGATAGTTGAGAATAACGTCGATGACATTATACCATATACAAAATAACATGTAATATTTGACGGTGTAAGAAATAGGTGGATTACATTAATGAAATATGGATGTCAATGAAATGTGGATGTTATGAGAGGAGACTTATATCGAGTTAAGTATGAGTGCACAGTTTTGTCCTGTCCACAATATGTATGAGTGTAAGCTTCAAGCGTCTCGACATTTGAAATTGATAAAGAATCTAAAGTGTGTTGTTCCTTTAAGAAATCAACAATTGAAATCGATAAAAACCCTAATGAAATCTCTCCTCCTCTCTCTAACAGAGGTTAATGCAATCGAATGGACATCCACAATCAAACTCTCATTACCTACATGGCTAACCTCTCCTCCTTTTCAATAGGTTTTCCATCCTAATTTACTCATGTACGTACACATGTATCCACACTAGTGATGTAGCATAACCATGTCATTATAAAACACCTTTCTGGACGTCCACAATTTCAGCTATATACGTCCAATGATAACAAGGATATCCAGACAGACTAAGTATTTGGACATGAGACCACACGTGTACGTATATGAACAAAGTGGACGTATAAATTTGTTAACATGAATGTTTAATTAATAAAATAATGTACGTACAGTAGATAAGTTGTCTATTGGTAGAAACACACATCTAAGTACATATACACATCTATATGCTATATTTATGTTTGTGGACATTCACACTCACATTTCTTGTATCATTATCACCCATATATTGGTGTACATACATAGAATATGAGCTCATATTTTATCACATTTCTCGTATCAGTATCACTCATATGTTCGTATATGTACATTGAATATGAGCTTATATTTCTGCACGTCCACACTTAATCATCTTATTCCTTTCAATTTCCAGTCAAGATCTAAAATACAGGTCTGCAAAATAACAAATCTAAATGCCACCAACCCCCTAATCTCGTGTTTTCTACAGGTTAGACGGAGGATGTTGCAACAAGAAGTCGTACCGTCTGAAAAGATACTGTAATAAATAAACAAATAATCCCAACCCAGATCTGCAAAATACACAGATCTAAAAGCCACCAATCCCTAAACCAGTCACAAATTTGACCAGTACTAACAATTCCGGCAAATTCCGCACTAACGACGTTAAATATTTAGGCTGAGAAAGTTAGTTGTCCACTCAAAAAGGTTCGGACGCAGTGATTAGGATAAACCCTTTTTAACTTTCTCCATTTATGAGAGAGAGAGATGAAGAAGAGAAAGACGAAGCGAGTGGACGTTTAATGATATTTTTTAATTAATAATAGAAACTAACTAACTAAAATAAAGAAATTGCAAATTAAAAAAAGAATTGAGTAATTGGTAGGATAAAGGTCATATGAGCTTTTCTATAGGAGAAAGTTACCTCCGCATATAAAGTGACTTGTTGTGTAGAAAACTTTTAGAAAGTGACTCTTTTAGTAAAGCTCTCATGTATAAAACATATAAAGATATCAAAATCAACACAATTTAAACTATTTTTTTTATAGAGTAAGAGCTTTGCACGTGTTGCACACAAAAAGAGCTTTGCACGTGTTGCACAAAAAAAAAGCTTTGCACGTTACGATTAACATTAGTAATAGATAAACATTTTTTTTCTTTCCATTAACATAATTTTTTTGTGGTTTAAATATTAAATTTTATACAAATTTTAAATTCACACAGTTATTAATTTAAGGTGATAGTTAAAAATATTGACAATTACTAATTTAAAATTTTGACAATTACTAATTTTATACTAACAACATAATTGGAACTAAACATGGCAATCTAAGTTGCATTTTCAAATGGGATAACCAAATTGAGAGGAGTCTGTTGCAGAATTTTCTTTTCCATCATGTATTGTTTGATCTAGCGCTTGGGAAATCACTTCAGCAGAGAGACTGTTGGAGATGGGTATAGCACTCTTTGTGAAACCCATGATAAAATCAAATTGGCTCATAATCAAGGTAAAAATCACAAGGACGCAAAAGCCCAACAACTTAGAAAACCGGTCAATTGTGAAGAAGAAATTGGCTGGAAAGATTGCATCGTCTAAATTATCTTAAATATACAAATGTACTGTTCATAATGTAACTTAACCTAGTATTTGCCATTTTCGACTATATACTTTAAGAGAATTAACAATCAATTACTTTGGCGATTCGGTCATCAACTTGACGACCCAGTCCAATTATAGACTTTTCTTATTTCGACTGTGAACAAAACTCTAACGAACCCATGCTCGTAAAATACGATCCCACGGTTGTAATCTGATAATTACTTACTCATAACTTTTGTTTATTTTATAAATGTCTTAAACCTCATATTCGACTCATCCGCTCGACTACATACACTAACAGAAGACTACAATATTTTTTTTCTTTTCATATAAGATTAATATCAGTTTGTGAGGTGAGGATCACGAGGATTTTCAGGGCTGAAGCTGATTTTGTGTTTAGTCAAGTTGGATGAATAATCATGTGAACTACTAATCTTTCTACCACCATCAGTTACTGCATTTGAGAAAAACCTTAGCTAACAGCCGCAACAAAATGATGTGATTCTAGATCCAAGAATAGTTGGGACCCTTTTTTGCACACCATATATTAGCTTGGGACAGCCAAAAGTAAAAATAATGGTCCAAAGCCAAAATAAATTATGATCTCTTTTAAGTTTATAATCCATTTATATTTTTATATATGTGGCCCACAAAAAGAAATTTATTAGAAATTTTAATCTTTTTAAATATATAAAATTATTATTTCAAAATAAAATTATGGTCTAATAATTAGTATAACAATTATAGTTTAACCCGCTTGTCCTCTGGGCCGGGTCTAAACTTGTCATAGTTTAACCTATTTGTCCTCTGGACCGGGTCTGGACTTTATGCAAAATAAATTTCTTTACTTTTTTAATCACTAAAAATTTATTTATTGTAAAAAAGTTAGTCCATACTATCTTTTACCAAATTGTATTAAGAAAAAAGAACCAAAATACTTCCATGCACACCAATAAAAGCTTGGCAAACAATCAACAAAAAAAAAAAATTTATGAAACAAAAACACACACAATTAGATTACAAAAATATCATAATTCATAAACGCTTGAGAATTTTTATTTTATTTTATTCGAAATGACTTGAAACTATATTTGTGAAATCGCTTCTTAGTTTTGCTAACTCCTTCATTTTAAATGCTCCATTTTGAAAACCTCCACAATATCCATTTTCAAAATCAAGATCAGCCCCAGCGATACACCATCCAATCAAAGGTTTCGAGTAGCCTTTGATTAGGGTACAGTTATGGAAATGCAGTATTGAAAATTGTTAGATGTTAGTCGGGCAGCCGACCTACCGAGTTGATGAAAATCAGAGATTAATCGAAAAATACTCGGTAACTCATTTTGAATATAATTTAAATATATAATATAGTTATAACATATTTATGTACAAAACAAGGAAATTTAAAATTTTATACAAAATTTTATATAAGAATCCATTCATAGATACATAATAGATCATATACCATATGAGATTAGACATAAATTGAGAATTCGTTTATTACACATATAATACAAACACTACAAAATCAACTCTAATTCATGGGATAAAAGACAATATTCAAAAAATATATATTAAAAGGTTGCAATTTTTCTTCCTTTTTATCATTAAAAATCAAATAATCACCATGAATTAGAAATATGTGTTAGGAATTAACTCTTGTAACATATACGTTTAATAATAGATAAAAGGTAGATCAATTTAAAACATGTTAGACTTTGTTGTTCGACTTATTTCTGATTTTTGTGCTAAACCAATTCAATTTGGAATTTCTTGGGTCTACATTTTATATCAAAATTTTTAATACTGAATTATGCAGTCACCTTAGGAATTCCAGGGCGAACATGAAAATTATGAGGCCAACACAGAAATTATACATCTCACCATCTAAACTCTCTGATTTGCCTCTTCTCACCACGGTTAAGCTCTGATTAGAGCTTAAGCAGCTAATTAATCGGTTATATGTCCGTGTTTTCGAACATAGGAAAAAACAAACAAATTGTTTATTATTTTCCCTGTTTTTTTTTTATTTAAGAATCTATACATTTTTTGGTTGATTGAATTAGATTTAAAAAATATAGATTTACTTTACAAGAGGAAAAAGATTCAATAACCATTTACATATTTTTTTCTTTTTCATGCGCGCACAATAATTTCTCTTTTTTTTTTCCAGGTCTTTCTTTGTAAATGTAGACAAAATAATCACTATTTTCTGTAATTAATCCACTTAACTGATTTGTGGGATGATTTATATGCTTTGGTGGGATGCACCATCATAAATCAAAATGATTTATATATTTTGGTGAGATGAGCAATCTCAAATCAAAATTTGATTTAAGATTGCTCGTCCCACTAAAACATATAATTTGATATCATATACTTCTTTTATTTTTGTTGTATAGATAGATTGGTTGAAAAAAATTGTAATTATTATTTGTAGAGCTGCAACAAAATACCATAAGGACAAAAAGTATTTGAGATGCTGCCAAAAGAAAGTAAAATACCAATTAACTAAATGGTTGGCTCCTTATGTTCTTCTTAGTCAAATTTTAATAAAAATCACTATAAATATTGGTATTAAAACTTAGAATATATTGTGAATAAGTTCAGTTTTCAATAAAATTGGCTTATCACAAATGTGCCCAAAAGTTATAAATACAAGCCAAAACAATAAAAAAATCAAAAGAAATAATAAAAAACTTAAAAACAAATATGATAGAAAAACATTAGACTAAATCCTTAAAAACCAAGAAAGTATGATATAGAAGAAACCAATCTTTTGACTGAGTTGTTTTTTTTTTTTTATTGCAATTTTTGCTTTCATTTAAATCTTTTAAATGAAGAGAAAATAAAAAATCTCGTGACCATTACCAAGGATTAGGATCTAAGAATTGGGATTATATGATTTTTCTCATTACCAATGACCTTTTTTATACTAGTGATGGGGTTATGCATTAAATACTACATGATTTTTTTGTCAACAAAAAAATTACACACTAGTATTATGTTTCCATTTTGTCTTTAAAACTTTTGAAGTAAAAGATTTAAAAAGGTTTGACTCTTATGCATATACAATCCAAATTGGATACTTTACTAATAGTCTAATGATTTTGTAAAAATATCTTATATTAATATTCCTTTTGAATTGATGAGTCATGAGTCATGAGATCACATATTAAATATTACATGATATTGTTTTATCAAAAAATACAACACGATTGTTTTTTCCAATTTTTTCTTTAAAACTTTTATATTATGAAAAGTAATCTATTTAAATCTAATATATATAATCCAAATTGTAATAAACTGTAAATGAATTTTCTTTGCTATTACTTTTATTTTAATTGATAGATGTTTTAGAGTTTTTACGCATGTTAAGAAAATAAACCAATAATAACTCAATATATTCAATTTTTCTTTTTGAAATTTAAAATTCGTTATCATTAATTTATTAATAAAAACTTAATCTTAATGAAACCAAAATAAAATTTAGAAAGAAATTCAGTATTATATATTAATGAATCTATTATAATTATTGTCAAATCAGAAATTTTTTATTATTAATGGAGTCATTAATACTACATAATTTTTTTGTCAATTAAGACTACAAATTAAGAAGAACAAATCTATTTGACTCTAAGCATAATTAGATACTTTACTGATATGGCAACTTTCTATAATGGCATCAAGTCAAGTTTTTGGGACAATTTTTAAAGTTACATACTTTACTTTAAAAATTAGATACTTTACTATATGTTAAATAATACAATTTAGGGGGTTATAGTATGAGTTAGATTTATAAAGATTTGTGGATTTTAAGAGTTAAAAGATTTGTTAAATTTGAAAAGAGTTGTACAGAATTTTGTTCATAAAAAATTTAGTTAAAAGTGCTATTCGAAATGAAAATTTCTCATTTTGTTTTTCTAATCGCAAATTGTCCTATTATATTTTTAAATTCTAGAAATCCGATTTTATCTCTCTAATTGCAAAAAACTATAATTTTTTATACTTTTTCGGTTTTATTATGGTTTTTTAATTTATTTTTTGTTGATTGAAAAAAGTAATCTGATAAAATGTTTGATTTGTCAATAGACAGTTCAACTAACAAATCTTTCTCAAACCACTTTCTCGTTCTCTGGCTGTATTCTCTTCTCCGGTGAATATCGTCGCCTCTGCTATTCTCTTCTCTGGCAAGTCCTTTTCCAGCAAATCCATATTCTCTGTTCCGGTTTTGTTCTCCTTCTCTTCTTCTTCGTTTGTCTTCGTCTTTAGTTTTCCTTTTCATCCACTTCATCTCAATCTCATGCTTTTCTTCAATTTATGTTCCATTAAAGTTAATCCCTTCTTCTCATGTTCAAAATATTTTTAACAAATCTTCGCTTTTAGATGGAATATTAATATTCTTCCACCATCCTTATCTCAGGCTTTATAACTCTCCCTGTTGTCAATTTTCATTTTATTTACAGATTTCATATGGTGAGTTTATGTCTTCCATGGCTCTCACTAAGTGCCAAGAAACTGATTACTCGAATCTTAGATCCAAACCCAATGACCGTAAGTTATTTACATGCTACTACACTTGTTAAAACAGCATTTTCTTACATGTCTATACTTGGTGCCAAAACTGTTTATTGTAATGAGTTTCCACACAAACATAGGACTTTATGACAAAATATTCTCAAAATAAATATAAAAGTATGCATAATTTATTAAAATAGCTACAATATATACCATTATCTTATGATTTATAATATTCTTATTATATAATTTATAATACTCTTTTTATAACTACACATATTTATTAATTTAAAAATTAAAATTAATCTATTAAAATACATATTTAATTTTTTCTATCAATTATTATATGTATTTTTTCTTCTAAATCATTAATGTTAAATTTTTTAGAAATCTTTTTATTTACCACAAAATATATATAATGTCACTTTGATTATTAGCTTATTAATTATGAAAATTTTGAAATATTGTTCTAGGTTATTAAGTTTTATTCAAAAATTTAACATCAATATCTCAATTGATTTCTTTTTGAGTTTGACTAGTACGAACATAAAAAGCGAACCATTTGATCAGTAAATATTTTGTTGTCCTCCATGGTGGCACTACAAGTCCATTCTTCTTCATGCTTTTCTTTGCAGCTTTAGACATAACAACAACAACATTTTTCAGTCGATCTTTTTGTCCCACAAAAACATTAGGAAGTGTTTCTAATATTGACTGATATGTTTGGGTGGGACGAGCAATCTTAAAATTTGATTTGAAATCAATATCGATCAACATTCTATCTCCTCCGATCAACACATCCAAATACTCATAATCTCCTATTACCATTTTTATGCACAGTTGTTAGATTTAAAAAAGCTCAAACTAAAAAAACTATTATATAATAATATTTAAGAAATTTACCAGCAAAACAAATAAAATTTCTTGATTTCTCCCAGCGAGATTTGCATATTGCGGCATCATAGCCCAAAGCCACCAATTCAGTGACAAGAGTTTGTAATTGTGAATCACGATTGCTTTTCTCAATGACCTCCGTTGTTTTTGTCACCAGGTTCCTCTCTTCTTCAGAGATGTTAACACCATAAAGCAGATTCTACAAAACAATAAAATCGTGCATGAGAATTTTTTTTGTTTTTACACATAAATTGTTCATGTAAACATACTTTGACGTTTGGAAGAAATCCTTCAGAATCTTCTTCTTCATCAGAAGAGCTATCAGTGTCCCTTCCATGACAGTTCTTGCAGCTGTTACGGCCACCACACCATTGGTTTCCACTGTTGGGATCCTCAATGTAGTTATGAACCAATTTCCTCAAACAAACAGAACTTGGTTCAAATTCATTTGAGTCGTCTTCCAAAAATGATTGATCTCCAGTGGATAAATTTTTTAGGCTGAACTGTCGCTCGAAGAGCTGCCTTAATCGCAATTTTGGCATTTGCCTTATGACTGGTAGAGATTTTGGCACATTTGCTACATCATCACTGACAATTGGTTTGATTTTGGTATGGAAAGACATTTTTTTAATATTTCGCTTGAGAAAAGATTTAAATAGGGATTTGTTTTCCTTGTAACTTCAAAAATGTCAAAGAAACCTTCAGATCTTCCGTTCCAATCAAAATCAAAGGAAAAAAATTAGTTAAGAAGCTTCAAATGATTATGATCAATATGTATTTAAAGTTTACTATGACAATTGACAAAAAAAAAGTAGAGACATAGACTATAGAAAAGAAGATAGAATTGAAAATGTCGTTTGAATTGAAAGTTTTAGTTATTGTTTGATATTCAATAAGACAAAACATTAACTTTCAATGCTTTAAAATGTTATTAGTATAAAAAAAACGGATGCAAATCACATGCATTACGGTGATGACCATATCGATAAGAAATTGGAAATATGAGATAAATGAGAAATTTCTAAACCTTACAGAAGAAGAGTATTGTTTGTGGGGATTTAGCTTTGGTTGAATTCTTCAATCTCCTAACCTTCTTATAAAGGAGAGAAAGATTTACTCATGCAGTTCAATGTATAATCTAATGTATCAGAGTCTATTTACGTCTAAAGTGGTTTTTATGAGACACACGTCACATTTTCTTTAAATCATAAAATAAAATTCAACACAAATTTATTAAACTAAGTAATCATATGTAAATTGTCATATCCAAAACATATCAATTTTAAGATACTAATAAATTTTCTACCCTAAAATACAATTTTGAACATCAATATTAGCAGTTTAGTCAAAAAAAATTAATTACAGGATTCGCCTAGTCTAATTAATTAATTGCATTACCTAAAAAGATTAAGAAGATAAATCATAATCTTAGCCCGTTTAAGACAAAACAATCACAAATCACAAAGCCTTTAGAAACTAATTAATAAGAAAGCAAAATAAGTATTTACAATCTCAAACTTTAATAAATGAAGAAAGAAATTTTGAAACCAGAGAGAGAGAGAGGAGCGAAGAGAGAGAGGGGAGAAGAGAGAGAGGGGGGGAGTGAGAGAGAAAGAGAGGAAGAAGAATTGGTGAACAGCTTCAATGGTTTTTAGAACATCACAGTTCTTTATTTTTAGTTTATTCTTATATAGTTTTCTTAGTTCCGAGTTCTAAATCTGGTATATACAATGCTATAAAATACTATTTTGACCACTCAATTAGAAAAATCAGTAAATATCCCAACCTCTTGCATATTTTGATGTGAACTGGAATACAAAGGTATGAAATTTCAAATGCCCTCCTAAACTAAAACTTTTTCTTTGGAAAATTTTAAGAAACACATTACAGGTTGGAGAAGCACTGATGACCAGACATTCCCCCTATACGTGCATCCATCGTGGAAATGAGGAAAGTAGCAATTACATATTCTTGCATTGTCAGTTTGCATAGGATGTTTGGGATTTAGCTTTCTTCAAGCACGGCCTCCTCATACATCAGATACCATCAGTCCTTCTCAGCCTCCTTGCCCTGAAGCAGAATTTTTTTGCTCCCAACCAGGATTATTTTGGGCTCCCAATACCCCTGGATCCTATGAAAATTTTAGACTTCAAAAAGCCAGAAAATCTTCAACAACAAATCACTCTCACCTGAATATATCATGATCCAAGCCAAATGATTGCTATAGAATGGCAAGTGGCACAAGCCCTTGGGAAAAAACCCATCTCTACTAACTGTCGTCAGAGACTTCAACCACCATCGGAACCGATTACCATTCTTTACCATATGGACGGCGCATGAAATTCCACTTTCAAATTGGGAGGAATGGGATAGACTTTCTCCCGAGCTGGAGAAATCGAGGACCAAGGGGAAGCCTCATTCCCCAAATCAGTTACAAATTTGACCAGTACTAACGATTCCAGCGAATTCCGCACTAACGACACAAAATATCTACGCTGAGAAAGCGTTAGTTCTCCACTCACAAAGTTTCGGATGCGGTGATTAGGTTAAGCCTTTTTTAACTTTCTCCATTTGTCAGAGAGAGATGAAGAAGAGGAAGATGAAGTGACTAAATGTTTAATGTAATTTTTTAATTAATAATAGAATCTAACTAATTAAAGTTAAAAAATGGCAAACTAAAAAAAAGAATTGAGTAACTGGTAGGATAAGAGTCATATGGGCTTTTCTATAGGAGAAAGTTACCTTCGCATATAAAGAGACTTATTGTAAATGACTTGAAACTATATTTGCGAAATGGCTTCTTAGTTTTGCTAACTCCTTCACTTGAAATGCTCCATTTTGAGAACCTCCACAATATCTATTATATAAATCAAGATTAGCCCCAGCGATACATTATCCAATCAAAGGTGTCAAGTAGCCTTTGATTAGGGTAGAGTTATGGAAATGTGGTACTGAAAATTGCTAGATGTTAGTCGGACAGCCGACCTACCGAGTTGATTGAAATTAGAGATTAATCGAAAAGTACTCGGTATCTAATTTTATATATAATTTAAATATATAATATATTTATAAAATGTTTATGTATAAAATAAAGAAATTTAAAGTTTTATACAAAATTTTAGATAAAATTCCATTCATAGATTAACTGTAGATCATATACCATGTGAGATGAGACATAAATAGAGAATTATTTTATTACAAGTATAATACAAATACTACAAAATAAATTCTAATTCATAAGATAAAAGACAATATTCAAAGCAAAAAAAATAATTAAAAGGTTACAAGTTTTCTTCCTTTTTGTCATTATAAATCAAGTAATCACCATGAATTAGAAATATGTGTTAGGAATTAACTCTTGTAACATATACATTTATTTACAAGTAAAAAAGTAGATCAATTTAAAACATGTTTGACTTTGTTGTTTAACTCGTTTCTGACTTTTGTGTTAAACCAATTCAAGTTGGAATTTCTTGGGTTTAAATTTTATATCAGATTTTTTTAGTACTGAATTATGCGGTCACCTTAGGAATTACGTGGCCAACACGAATATTATGCGGCCAACACAGAAATTATACATCTGATTTACCACTTCTCGCTATGGTTAAGCTCTGATTAGTGGTTAAGCAGCTGATTAATCGGTTAGGTGTCTGTGTTTTCGAATATAGGAAAAAAACAAACAAATTGTTTGTTATTTTTTTTATTTATTTAAGAACCTATTCATTTTTTTGGTTCATTGAATTAGATTATAAAAACTATATTTATTTTACAAGAGGAAAAAGATTCAATAACCATTTCTTACTGATTGATTTAGTATAATAAGCTTTGACATCAATATCCCTTTTATTTTATTTTTTAATTTGATTAACGTGAACATAAAAACCAACCATTTAATTAATATATTTTTTTTCTCTTTCTTGCGCGCATATGAATTTTTTGTTTTCTTCCAGGTTTTTCTTTGTAACTGTAGACAAAATAATTACTATTTTCTTCAGTTAATCCACTTAATTGATTTGTGGGATGATTTATATGCTTTGGTGCGATGAGCAATCTCAAATCAAAATGATTTATATATTTTGGTGAGATGAGCAATCTCAAATCAAAATTTGATTTAAGATTGCTCGTCCCACTAAAACATATAATTTGATATCATATACTTCTTTTATTTTTGTTGTATAGATAGATTGGTTGAAAAAAATTGTAATTATTATTTGTGGAGCTGCAACAGAAAAACCATAAAGAAAAAGAGTGTTTGAGATGCTGCCAAAAGAGAGTAAAATACCAATTAACTAAATGGTTGGAACGTTATGTTTGTCTTATTATAACTTTAATAAAAATCACTATAAATATTACTGATTTTTTTATAATATATTGTGAATAAGTTCGATTTTCATAAAACTAGGCTTATCACAGATGTGCCCAAAATTTATAAATACAAGACAAAACAATAAAAAGATCACAAGAAATAATCAAAAACTTGAAAAAAATATGATAGAAAAATATCAGAACAAATCCTTAAAAACCAAGAAAGTATGATATAGAAGAAATCAATCTTTTGACTGAATTGTTTATTTTTTATTGAAATTTTTGCTTTCATTTAAACCTTTAAATTGAAGAGAAAATAAAAAAATCTGGTGACCAATACCAAGGATTATGATCTAAGTATTCGGATTACATGACTTTTCTCATTACCAATGGCGTTTTTTATACTAGTGATGGGGTATGCATTAAATACTACATGATTTTTTTTGTCAACAAAAATGACATATTTTTATTTTGTTTCCATTTTCTCTTTAAAACTTTTTATTAAAAGATTTAAACGATTTGACTCTTATGCATATATAATCCAAATTGGATACATTACTAATAATCTAATGATTTTGTAAAACTATTTTATATTTATATTCCTTTTGAATTAGTCATGAGTCATGAGTCATAGATCACATATTAAATATCACATGATATTGTTTGATCAAAAAAAAATACCACACGATTATTTTTTTTCCATTTTTTCCTTAAAACTTTTACATTATGGAAAGTAATCTATTTGAATCTAATATATATAATCCAAATTGTAATAAAATGTAAATGAATTTCCTTTGCTATTCCCTTTATTTTAATTGATAGATGTTTTTAGAGTTTTTACGCATGTTAAGGAAATAAATTAAATATGATTATTAATTTATTATTTTATAATTAATCACTTTCTATAATTTTAAACCAATAATAACTCAATAAATTTTTTTTTAAAAAATTTAAAATTTGTTATCATTAATTTATTAATAAAAACTCAATCTTAATGAAACAAAAATAAAATTTAGAAAAACAAATCAGTAATATATATTAATGAATCTATTATAGTTATTGTCAAATCAGAAATTTCTTATTATTAATGGAGTCACTAATACTATATAATTTTTTTGTCAATTAAGACTACAAATTTAAGAAGACCAAATCTATTTGACTCTAAGCATAGCCCAATTAGATACTTTGCTCATATGACAACTTTATATAATGGCATCAAGTCAATTTCTTAGGACAATTTTTAAATTTACATACTTTACGTAAGAAATTAGATATTTTACTATATGTTAAATAATACAATTCAGGGGGTTATAGTAGGAGTTGGATTTCTAAAATATTTGTAGATTTTAAGAGTTGAAAGATTTTTTAAATTTGGAAAGAGTTGTAGAGAGTTTTGTTTATAAAAGAATTTAGCTAAAAGTGCTAGATTGGAAATGAAATTGTCCTATTATATTTTTCTAATTTCAAATTGTCCCATTATACTTTTTAAATCTGTAAATCTGATTTTACCCCTCTAATTGCAAATACTATAATTTATTATATTCTTTTTGGTTTTATTATGTTTTTTAATCTATTTTTTGTTGATTGAAAAAAAGTAATATGTTAAAATGTTTGATTTGTTCATAGACGGTTCAACTAAATTTCTTTCTCAAACAACTTTCTCGTTCTCAGGCTGTATTCTCTTCTCTAGTGAATATTGTCGCCTCTACTATTCTCTTCTCTGGCAAGTCCTTCTCCAACGAATCCATATTCTCTGTTCCGGTTTTGTTCTCATTCTCTTCCTCTTCGATTGTCTTCGTATTTAGTTTTCCTTTTCATCCACTTCGCCACAATCTCCTGTTTTTGTTTAATTTATGTTCCATTGAAGGTAATCCCTAATTAACCATAATTGACGTGGGAATGTAATGAAAAGGTAAGAAGACCGCGTAGACTTCACGTGAAGCCTAAACTTCAAATTAATCCTAATTGATTTTATGTGGGAATCAGAATATTTAAATAGGTGGGAATGTAATGAAAAGGTAAAAAGACTGAGTAGACTTCAGATTAAGTCTGTCTGAAATTCAAATTTACCCTAATTGACTATAGGCGGGAACCGTATTAACTAAATTAGCGGGAATGTAATCAAAAGATATGAAGACTGAGTAGATTTCACCTGAAACCTGAAAATCAACTTAACCTATTGATTACAGGCAGAAACCAGAATAGCTAAATAAGCAGAATTTTAATTAAAAAAAGGATTTGTATCAGTTAATTGTGTAACTCTAACCAGAATTGAACCAATTGAACTTCCCAAAAGTAAACCGACATAAATTGGATAAAAAAACTATAATTTACACTTTTACAGTTATTCCCTAGACATTATGTGAGAATTAATTTGCTGATTTGTCATCATCACATTATTTTGAGAAAAAATGTATGGCATGGCATATTAAAAAAGTGACAGGACTTCAATTTTATTATGATATTGACAATTTTAATGGTAAATAATTTAAAGTTTTGGTAAGATTTTTAAATAAGGTAATAAGAAAATTTGGTACATATCATAAATTTTACACTATTATTATCAAAATATAAAAGAAAATATAATTACAAGTATACAAAAGTTTCCACACTAATTTAAGATAAAGAAAAAAAATATTTCGTAGAATTAAATATACTTTTTGGTTAAAATTAATTATGTCTTAACAAATTGAAAAGTAAGATAATATTAATCATAGGTCAAAATTTGAAGTATGATTTAATTTATAAAATTGCAAGAGCATCTCCAATGATACTCTATTTTTACCTCTAAACTCTATATTTTGAGTTAAATCATCTCCAATAGCACTCTATATTCTACTCTAAAAATAGAGAACTATTTTTACAGTTATACTTTTTTATTTATAAAATAATCTTTTAGTTTTGATATACTTTTATTTTATAGTCAAACAAAATTATACATTTTACTTTTAAATTTAAAAAGATAATAATAATAATAATAATAATAATAATAATAATAATAATAATAATAATAATAATAATAATAATAAGTCTTATATTTAAAGAATATTTATTTTTAATAAACAAAAATGATATATATAAAATTAAAGATAAAAATTTTCATTTCTCACTTTAAAAGGCTTTAATTTATTATTTATGAGAAAATTACACTATTATCTATTCTTAAAAAAATGTATTTGATATTCAATTTGTTTATGTAAGAAAATTTCTTTCAATTTTTAATGTATTTAATTTTAATAAAGTCAAAATTTTATCTAGGTTTTGTCTAAAAATAAATCAAATAGAGAAAATTAATATATATTAAAAATATAAGGTCATATAAGAAAATAATAGTTAATTTAAATATACTTGACTATTGGAATAAAACTTATCTCTATTTTTAGAGAACTCTAATTTTGGAATAAAAAATAGAGTAAACTATTGGAGATGGTCTTAGATATATTAATTGGCGTAAAAAGACAACTTACCAAATTTCCAAATTTTTGAATTTATTTGATTTAAAATGAGATAAAGTATTTTGGTTATAAAATTAAAAAATGCTTAAATATTTAAAATTACATTTATATCCATTAATCAGTGTAAATATAGGACTAATTGGGGCTTTTAAGTTCTTGAATTTATTTGAGTTCATTATACAGTATTTTGGTTTATGCAATTGATGGCCAGTTTATTGAAAAAACAGAAAACAATTATGATTGATTTAAAACTTTTTAAGCAAAACAAACCAAATACAAAATCCAAATTTATTAGCATTTATAATTTTTTAAGTATATATATAATAAATATAATATAATGTAAACAAAATCACTATTTTCAGTTGTTCAAAATAAAATAAAATAAATTTTATAAATTAATGTTAAAATCGAAAGAAAACCAAATTGCAATAATTATTTTACGGTTTTATTTTTTAAGTATTTAAAATAACTAAGCAAAGATCTAAAACATTAATAAATTTTAATTTTTATCTTTAAACAATTTTAATATAATTTTTATTCTGTACATGGCGAAAGAAAACACCTAGTTGTTCGTGTGAAAGAAAGAAAAAACATAAATAATTGGCAATTTCACTGTCGTCCTCAAAATTAAATTAATAAATATATATATATTATTTTTTTAAACGAGCATAACCCGTAAAAAAAAACAAAAACAAAATTTGAATTTCTAACGGATATCTTGGTTTCTTCCGATCTGATTTCAGAGAAGCCCATCGAAAATAGCAGAGAAGAAGATGTTTAACGAGATGGTGGATCCAGAGATGATTCGGCTCGCTCAAGATCAGATGACCCGTATGACGCCAGCTGATTTCGCTAGGATCCAATAGCAGGCTTCTTAATTTACCCATTGATTCATTTCGTTCATAGTTGGCTTGATCGTTCCATTATTGTTGCTGTTTTAAGAGTTCTAAAATTTCTCTTTGCGATTTGTCTTTAGGGTAATTTTTCCAATTTTTAAAAATTTTAATCGCAAATTATTTCTATTCCAACTATAATTCGTGTACCAAATTGGCAAATCGTATCACTGGAAAAAAAACAATCTGTAACATGCAATTGATGTATGGAAAAAGCCTAATGAAAACTGTTAACTGTTAAGCCTATTCCCGGGTGGAACACGAATTTTTAAAAAAAATTCCCAATGAATTCGAACAACATCAAATATAAGGTGCATTTATAAAATATATCCAGAATTTATTGGTTTAATAAAAACGTAACAAAATAGTTGAATTAAGAAGCAAAAACAACAACATAAGAATCAAAAGATAAATATAATCAAAAAGTAATCGCAATCATGTTATTTGTTGATGAAACAATTTGTGAATCAATAGTATGGTGTCTTGTAAATGTATGGTGGTGGTGGAGATTTATAATTAACTTTAGGAAAAGGAACGTAGTATGGGGGAGGTGGTGAAGAGCTGTATCCGTATAGTGGTGGTGGAGATTAATAGTTGACTTTATGAAAAGGAGAGTAGTATGGTGGAGGTGGTGGAGAGCTGTAGGCATATGGTGGTGGTAGAGTCTTGTAATTGACCTTAGGAGAGGGAGAGTAGTACGGTGGAGGTGGTGGAGAGCTGTAGACGTATGGTGGTGGTGGAAACTTGTAGTCGACCTTAGGAGAAGGTGAGTAATAAGGAGGTGGTGGGAAGCTGTAGACGTATGGAGGTGGTGGAGACTTGTAGGCGACCGTAGGAGAAGGTGAGTAGTATGGTAGAGGTGGTGGAGAGTTGTAGACATATGGAGGTGGTGGAGACTTGTAGTCGACTTTAGGAGAAGGTGAGTAGTATGGTGGAGGTGGTGGAGAGCTGTAGATGTATGGTGGTGGTGGAGATTTATAGTCGATTTTAGGAGAAGGTGAGTAGTATGGTGGAGGTGGTGGAGAGCTGTAGACGTATGTTGGTGGTGGAGATTTATAGTCGATTTTAGGAGAAGGTGAGTAGTATGGTGGAGGTGGTGGGTAGACGTATGGCGGTGGTGGAGACTTGTAGTCGACCTTAGGAGAAGGTGAGTAATAAGGAGGTGGTGGGGAACTGTAGACGTATGGAGGTGGTGGGGAACTGTAGACGTATGGAGGTGGTGGAGATTTGTAATCGACTTTAGGAGAAGGAGAGTAGTATGGTGGAGGTGGTGGAGAGCTGTAGATTGGTGGTGGAGATTTATAGTCGATTTTAGGAGAAGGTGAGTAGTACGGTGGAGGTGGTGGGGAATTGTAGACGTATGGCGGTGGTGGAGACTTGTAGTTGACCTTAGGAGAAGGTGAGTAATAAGGAGGTGGTGGGGAACTGTAGACGTATGGAGGTGGTGGAGATTTGTAATCGACTTTAGGAGAAGGAGAGTAGTATGGTGGAGGTGGTGGAGAGCTGTAGATTGGTGGTGGAGATTTATAGTCGATTTTAGGAGAAGGTGAGTAGTACGGTGGAGGTGGTGGGGAATTGTAGACGTATGGCGGTGGTGGAGACTTGTAGTCGACCTTAGGAGAAGGTGAGTAATAAGGAGGTGGTGGGGAACTGTAGACGTATGGAGGTGGTGGGGAACTGTAGACGTATGGAGGTGGTGGAGATTTGTAATCGACTTTAGGAGAAGGAGAGTAGTATGGTGGAGGTGGTGGAGAGCTGTAGATTGGTGGTGGAGATTTATAGTCGATTTTAGGAGAAGGTGAGTAGTACGGTGGAGGTGGTGGGGAATTGTAGACGTATGGCGGTGGTGGAGACTTGTAGTCGACCTTAGGAGAAGGTGAGTAATAAGGAGGTGGTGGGGAACTGTAGACGTATGGAGGTGGTGGGGAACTGTAGACGTATGGAGGTGGTGGAGATTTGTAATCG
>OVBI01000663.1:0-59755 GCA_900406495.1 Sisymbrium altissimum
AGCAGTTTTGTCGTTGGAACTGTGTGCCTTGTGGTATGGAACCTACCAGCTTATTATGTGAAACATTTATCGACGACAGAGAATAGAGGGTCCCCAGAACTGGAGGGATCTCACCAGAAAGCTTATTTTGGGATAGGTCTAGTGACTCGAGATTCGTCAAGTTTCCCAAAGAAAATGGGATGTGGCCCGTGAAAGCATTGCCCGAAAGATTGAGAGTACGAAGTTCTTTCAACAGACCTAATGAATCAGGAATTTCTCCATGGAGTTGATTTCCTGAAAAATCGATGGCCGTGTCGATTTTGAGGATGCGCTGCATATCCATTGATATTCCTTTACTTATCAAGACAAGTGAAACGTAGTAGCCATCGGCAACAGTAATGTAGTCCAATTCTTCATAATCATCTCTTTTGGAGGATATCGCACTCCAATTCATGAAGTAGTCAGATGGTAAGGTACCAAAAAAGTGATTATGTGATACATCAATGATTTGAAGCTGAGGAAATCCAAACCAAACCCCATCAGCGTTATGTAACCTTCCATGAAACTTGTTGGAGCGGAGGACAAGAACTTGTAGCTCATGCAAAGAACTCAAGTGGAAGGGAAAAGTGCCGTTGAATCTGTTGCTTCCCACATTTAAAACTTGAAGAGTAGAGCAACCGGTAAGAGATGCAGGAAGGTTCCCCTCCAATTGGTTTTGACCGACGTCAAGTGACCTTAACACCTTGGCATGCATAAATATATCAGGAAGACTTCCGGTGAGCCTATTGTTACGAAGATTCAGAAAAAAAAGAGAACTCATCTGAGTTTCTAAACAGCGAGGAATTGGGCCATCAAGGTTGTTGTTTGACAGATCTAAGATGGTTAGCAAGTTTAGTCCGCATATAGATTGCGTTATCTCGCCGGTGAAGTTATTCTTAGAGCCAACAAAGAACTCGATAACTTTCGACGGGATAAAGATTGGTCCTTGGAAAGCGTTTGATCTGATATCTAACATATCGATCTTACTCCCAGGAAAAGGTTTTGGAGATCCTTCAAATCCGCTGAGAGAGTTTTCAGAAAGATCCACAGAATATAACTCTGGCAGACTCCACAACCAATCTGGGACGTGACCTTTGATTTTGTTGTTGGAAAGGTCTAGAGTCCATAGATTTCTTTGGTTTCTTATGAACTTAGGAAACTCAGTGATATTGCAGCCTGACAAGTCCAAACTTTCCAAATGCCATTGAAAATCCGAATCATAACTGATTGAAATAGGGATACCCGAGAGAGATAGTTCCACTAGCTTTTTGAGAGGTAAGAAGAAATTTAAGTCAACTGGATTGACCGTGAAATTGTTGTCGTTAAGCCTTAGGTATTCTAAATTAGGTATCAGAGAGATATTCTCAATCCCAACGAGATTGCTGAGTTGGTTACGATACAAAAAGATGCTGGTCAATGTAGGAATTTTGAATAGGGATGAAAGAATGGCTCCCACAAAAGAATTATCACCCACATTTAAAAACTCCAATTCGGAGAGTTGGCTAATGTTAGGTGGAAGGAAACCTGTGAACTGATTGGATTCGAGACTAATACGTCGTAGTTGGGTCAAATTGAGTAGTGCGGACGGAAAGTCTCCGCTGAGTTTGTTACCCGAAACATCAAAGAAGTTCAATTGTTTCAGATTACCAATTGAAGAAGGGATTTCACCAATGAGATTATTCCAAGATAGATCGAGGTATGAGAGCTGAGAAAGGTTTCCTATTGAAGATGGGATTTCACCAATCAAGTGATTACCCCAGAGAGAGAGATATGAAAGATGAGAAAGGTTCCCAAGTGAAGATGGAATCCTCCCTGAGAAGTTGGAGAAAGAAAGTTTTAAAAAAGTCAAATGTTTGAGGTTGCTGATGGAATCAGGTATGGTACCTGAAAAGGATGTTTCCAAAAGGCTTAAGAGTTGCAGAGAGTTATCTGCACGAAAAACAGGAAGATTGCCTCTTAGATTTGGATTTCTGTCCAAGATAATGGACTCTAAATTGGGTAACAGAAGAACACTGGTTGGAAATTCTCCAAACAGGCTGCATCCTTTCAAATGTAAAGACTTTAGAGACCACATGGTTGAAAACTCATGGGGGATTTTCGAAGAAAGGTTTAAGTAACTCATATCTAGATCCCTAAGGTTCCTCAAGTTTTGAGCTAGTAGGTCAAGAAAAGATGCATCAACTGAAAGAGAACTTTGAGGATACTCATAAAGAGAAGAAGAATAGTCGATTAACTTAGTACGAAAAGAAGAAAGATCGAGAGACACCAACCTAGTTAGCTGTAGAAGCTTAGTTGGAATTTGGCCTGCAAATGAAGACTTGGAGAGGTTTAGTCTTTCTAAGTCAGTGAGTTTATCAAACTCAGCTGGGATTGGAGAAGCGGTGAAATTGTTGTACGCCAGGTTCAGATCACGTAGATGATGTAGTTTAAAAAGACTACTGTTGGATTCAAGCCAGCCCTGGATACAGCTGGTACTAAGGTCTAGTCCAATCACGTCACCAGACTTGGCATCACATGTAATACCATCCCAAGAACAGCAGTCACTGTTATTCAACCATGATTCTGTCTTCGGATAACAGGAGATTTCTGAATCAACCGAAGCATGCTTCAGGATCCTAGACCCGGTCTTGAACTCAAGAAGAGCATCTCTTTGGTTGGGTTGACACAAGTGTTGTGTAGGAGAAACAAATGTCTTTAGAAAACTCAAAACAAGGAAAAAGAAAAGGATGAAACGAACAAGAAAGCTCATTTTCTGATCGGATAAGAAGATTTCAAATTTGTGAATGCAAGTAATCAAGTAGTGATGGTAAACTAGTGGTGCGAGTCACTTTATATATAAAAACAGAAGCTCTATTGACTTGAAGATTCGAAAGTCTTTTGTTGAAATTTCTACTTTAGTGGACGGCGCGTTCCCTGTAGTCAAATCAACTGCCGTGCAGCTTACTCAACTTCAGAAAGAACTCCTTGTGGATTTTTTTCCATGCAACGTTTTTCATGTCTCCCTATCTGTCCAATTCCAACCTCAAGAAACTTCAATATTGCCTTTCTAAGAAAACTTATTGCCTCACACTCTGTTATTATAAACAAAATAATTACTTTACGACTAATCAGCCGTAAAGCAACGAAGGGTTAACAGAAGGGTTGAGCTTATCTTATGAAATAATATTTACAACGACACAACACCGACGAGAAAGGGTTTGCCAGATGCCGGCCAACAAAAAGATCAAGAAAATTCAAGTTGAAGATTATTTGCGAGAGGAACATATTACTTTGTATTTAATTGTGGGTCTTTTGTCTTTATTTATCTTTTAGATATTATTAAAAGCATGACTTTAATTCATATCGTGGATTTGACAGATCCGGACTGGCTTCAATAGAAACTTCGGTTTAGTTTGGTGCAGAAGCAAGAAGGAGATTCCACGGACTTGCCTGCTTTGTGTTCGCCGAAACTTCTCGGCTTTGACAAAAAAAAAAAACGTGTGAGACACCCATAGCCGTTATCTGGATTAGTGACACGACCCATTGGTTGATATGTAAAGTGTAGCTTATAGCTAGTTTGACCAGAAATAACAACAATCTCTCAGGTTAATCAATTTAATCTCAATTTTAGCATAAAACTGATATTGATGTCTTATATGAAATGATTGATTGGTTTACAAGAAACTGCCAACCAAAACACACAATACAGTATTTACATGTTCAGTACATGCATGAAACTGGACTAGAGATTACAAAAATATGTAATGTTACAAAACTTACAAACACAAATCATCTCAGAGCGTTTATTGGCCAAGAATGTCCGCTACTGATTTCTTGACAATTTGAGATAGCTCCTCTCTATAAAAAAAAAAAGAGAGAAGAGAAATAGATTAAAGAAAAACACTTGCAACTCAACAACCGCGTTTAAACGATAATTTAAATTACCTGTCGGGTTTGAACAAGAGATATCGGTATGTAAACCACTGCCAAAACAACGATTAGGTTACATGACTTAAATTAATGATCCATATCTAAATATATTCTTGTTGATGTGATCTCAAAGCTTACTTACCGTGGAGAACAAGATACCAACTAGTTCGAACCCGGAGGAGATAACAGGCAATTTGTCGATTGCCTAATGGAGAAGAAAAACACAATTCTTTGAGAAATTTTTTTAAAAACAAAATATAGAACGAAAGAGGCTCAAGTCTTTTATACTATACCGTGATTATGTTTAGTGAAGCCCAAAGAGCAACAATAGCAGCAAAACTCAAACCAATAAGACCTAAACGATCTTCAGACTTATCCCACTGAAGCAATTTACATTCCAAGAAAGCAAACAATACCCATAATCAATACGCAAGGCATATGTGTGGTTAAATGGAGTAGAGAGAGAGCAATGCTCTTTTAGGATTTTTAGGGTTTTAAAGACTTACAACATTCTGAATTGAACTAATGACGTCGAGATCAGTCGATGATTCGGAACTTTTACCACTAGCTTTCACCACAAAAGCAATACTAGGGCTTCGTTTATCTACAAGAAAGCTCGAAATTGAGAAGACTCGTTCTCCAGTTATAACAAGAAAAGGATCAATCTTTACCTCGAGTTAGAGAAAATGGCAGTTTCTGAATTGATGTGAGGTTAGATTTTCTCTGAGTGAGTAGCAATGGTGGAGGCAAAGTTGCAGAAATGGACGCCATTTTCTACCTGAAAAATATTTTTTAAAAAAGAAAAATCAGAACACAAATATTACAAGTTTAGAGATAATCTGAGGACGAGACCGTACAAGTAACTAGCTTGGAGCTCGATTTGAGGCAGTGACGAAGAGGAAACTGTATTCGACTTTAGTTAATAGATTAGAGATTTTTTGGATAGCAAGAAACAACTCTGAGAAGATAGCCTTATCTTGCTATAATCCACGTGGCATCTCATGATGGCATACGAAATCTCAGAGATGAAAATTCATTTCGCCACGTGTCAGAACAAGATCCATCAATGAGTGAAGTAGATTCTCTAGCTATACAAATTACAACAATCCACTCACTTACTTTGGCAAAGACAACAACAACAAGAGAGAAGTCTTCAGTGTTTGTTTGTTGATCCGAGAAACATGGCGTCTTTTGCAACCATCGCCGCCGTTCAACCATCCTCCGCCGTTAAAGGACTTGGAGGAAGCTCTCTCGCCGGAGCTAAGCTCTTCATCAAGCCTTCTCGCCAAAGCTTCAAACCCAAATCCACAAGGTAAACGTAAAAGCCTTTGAATTTGGAACCTTGGATTGAGATAAATGAGGAATGCAATTAACAAAAGATTGTTACTTTTGGGGTTTATATTAGAGCCGGTGCCGTGGTGGCTAAGTATGGAGACAAAAGTGTATACTTTGATTTAGAAGATTTGGGTAACACAACAGGACAATGGGATTTGTATGGATCTGATGCTCCTTCTCCTTATAACCCACTTCAGGTTTCTTAAAATCTCTGAGTCGCTAAATCTATATGCTTCTTCAAAATCCAAGGCTTTTGAATGTGATTATTGTGTTCATTGCTTGCTTGCAGAGCAAGTTCTTTGAGACATTTGCTGCTCCTTTCACAAAGAGAGGTTTGCTTCTCAAGTTTTTGATTCTTGGAGGAGGCTCTTTGCTTACTTACGTCAGTGCTTCCTCAACCGGCGATGTTCTTCCTATCAAGAGAGGTCCACAAGAGAAGCCTAAGCTCGGTCCTCGGGGCAAGCTTTAAATTAGCTTTCTAAATCCCTTCAAAATGTCAAAAACTTTCTTCTCAACATCTGTGAACACCCTTTTTAATGATTCATGTACATTGTGCTGTGTTAATTGCTTTGTAAGCTAGTGAATTATGAGAATCAATTATGATGAATCAATGAAAAATTGCATTTCAAGTCTGCTACAACACATTGGTGCTTTTTCATTTGAATCTTGGAAAATGCAACAAGCAAACCTAATTTTACAAGAAAAAAAATGTAAACCGGTTTGTTTTCAGGAGTATCTAGCGGTTGGACTCCTCATAGTTCCAAGAGTTTCAAGATAAGAATTCTTCTTGTTGGTTGTCATAATACCTGTGACTTTCGACATCAATGGTTTCTCTCGATCTCCATAAAAGCTTTCTTTCTTCACTTCATTGTTTTTGTTACCCCATTGCATAACATCAGAGAGTGATGTTCCTGTAGTCGGTTCCTCTGAAAAACTAAGTCTTTCCTCCTTAGGTTTCTCGGTCTCTTTCACAATAAATCTATTCTTACAAGGAGTATTTGTAGGTTCTTGAGTAAGCTGATCAGCATAAAGTACGTCTTCTATCTTCGACATCACCGTGTGAGCCAGACTCTCAAGCACTCTCGAGTAACTCTCTAATATAGCAAGTCCTACATCCTGCAAACAAACACAAAACCCAAATAATCAGAAGGGTCAATTCATCACAAGCCAAATAATCAGCTTTTCTTTAATTGTGGTCTTTTTTTTACTCTGTTGCATTGAATTTTGCTGATATCGAGTGCGGATTGAGAGATTCCGGGAAACCCTTGTTTCAAAAGAAGCAAGATTGTTTCAGCTCTTTCTTCAAACTGTTCTCTTTTCTCAATACTCACTCCTGAGCCCCAAGGAGATTTTGTGTCCTTCTGCACCATTTTCCTCTTCCATATCACAATCGATGCTTCGATTCTGTTCTTTAAATCAAGAATCTTGTGCTCAGATGATAAATCTATTTCAATTAGGAACTGATCTGCATCAAACATCTCTACTGTTATCATTCTGTATATCACATCTCCCAAGCTAGCTCTCCCATTCTGTTCTCGATAAAAGACGGAAACATCGATAAGGAATAGATTATTAACAGATTCTTGATGAATGTTTATGTGTTTGTTGAGTAGATAACCTTAGGAAGTGATTCGAGGTAGCTTTCAGGAATCTCCATTTCAGACAGAACTTGAGCGTTTATGGCCATTGCAGCTTTAAGGACTTGATTAACACATTCCTTTTGGCTCTGTAGAAACCTTCTTGATATCTCGGAGAGGCCATTAGGTGGGACTTTAACCGCCGGTAACCACCATTTCTCATCGTTTCTTGTCTCGGTAGAATCAGGAGAATCCTTTTTGACATAATAAAACTCGTTCTGATCCTTGAATTTATCAAGACAATCCTACAAACAAGAAAAAAAAATGTCAAATTTCAAGAAATGAATTATAAAATGAGAAATTAATTTTGTTGTTGTGCTTACGAGGAGCATTGCATCGAGTTTCTTAAGTGCAGGAATGTTGCAGAGAAGATCTGTTCTCTGTCTTGTTTTCATGACTTCCATTGATGATCCATCTTTGTTTGTTTGTTGCATTGGAGCGAATTCAACTATATGATCAGCTACAGAGATAAGCCATCCAATTTCTCTTCTCCATCGCGCTTTTCTGTCTGCTGCCATTGGCTCTAAACGCCGCTGTTCTCCAAACGCAGACGCTGCAACAAAAAAAAAAACAGAACGTTAGCTCCAAAAATGAATGAAAACTGGAAGATTATTTTTAAGAAAGAAAGGCTTTACCTGCGAGATTGGTAATGGCATTAGATAAAGCCAAAGCCGAAGAAACGCCTTTTCCTCCTCCTGACATATCTTCTCCAAGAAGCAATTTCGAAAACCTTTCTTTCATTTGCTCCATTGCTGTAATAACATAAGCAGAAACTTTGTTTTATTTGACCTAACTTACAATCCAAGAACTTTCACCCTAACTTGGAAGCCAAGAAAAGAAGATATGAATCAACTCAATAGATTTTTACCTGCTTGTAATTGTGCTTCCATGGATTCGGATGAAACCATTCGCGGAGCGGCAAGCTTGTCGTTGCGGTTGGGCGTTACGCCACCGCTTAAAGGTAAAGACGGTCGGTCAACGCTGCTGGCTTTCCCGGGTTGACTTCTGAACATCATCATGTCATTATCATCATCATCAAAATTGTCTGAACCATCCATTCTCATGGCGCAATCTGAGCTCCAGCTTTTAACATGTCTTGAAGCTGAGTGTTCGCTCATGTTCTTAAAATGAAACAATCTTGATTTGTAACTCTCTTGTTCTTGCTCCATCGCTTTTACCATTCGTAATCAAAAATAATAATAATAAAAAATGAGAAGATTTCTGTATTTTGAAATTTCTTTTTAATCTCTCTTGTTTTTCTTAATCCTGTAATAAAGAGGAGTTTTAGGAGATTTTGGAGAAAAAAAACAACCTTAACTAACCAAAAACGGTGTTTTATTTTTCAGACTTAGCAAATACAGAACACAATTGTTTGACTTCTGTTAATGGTTTTAATCTTTTTGCTTAAAGCCTGATTATTTTAGTAACTATTATGATTCGTTGTCCATAACCATAAACAAGTGAATTTGGTCAGATTCTTCAGGCAAATAAAATTTTTTATTCTTGGAATGTTTTACTATTTATAAGTGAGTACTTGGTGGAATGTGGGGTGCACGATATTAGAGACTTTAATATCTAAAATATGCTTTTCTAAAACAAAATCTTAAATCATCAAGGAGTACATGTCACAAACCCTTATCTGTAATTATTATTATTTTTATCTCTTGTTGATCCGAAAAGGTAAAAAAAGATCCTAAATCAACTAAGGACATGGGTGATGATAATGTTTATCTTGGAAGCCTTCTATTTTTTATTAGGCTCTGAATAGTTTACTATATATGAAGCGGAGTGGACGGGACATTGTCCACAGATTATGCTAATGATGATTATAGTCTGTTAATGACTCTACTGTTGGTGGAGATTCTGTATGCAATTCAATAAAAGAGATATATAAAAGTCTTGTACATTACACTTTTATTGATCACACACAAGCCAACAGAAAACATAGAAATGAAATTCTCCACATCTTCATTGAAATCAATTTCCCATCTTGGGTCTATTTACAGACCTAGATTCAAACAAAGCTACAAAGAGCAGAAAAAGAAAAATGATCTTGATAGGCTCTTAAGCTTTATTTTCCACAGATTTTCATAGAAGGATAAAAAATATATAACATCGGCTTAGGGCTTGTTTTATCAAGGAGTACAAGCGCCTTTGAAGATTAGGAACTTAAGTGTCTCCAATTGAAAATAGATGAACGTCCCTTTTGAATGTGTGAAGAAACACCCAAAATTTGATCCCACCACACATTGCCATCCACTCCCATATCTCTCATCAAACTCCTGATGAATTCATTTCAAATAAAATCATTCAATAATTATAGATTATTATGATGATGATGACAATGCTAATTCAATAAATATTCTTTTGAGTCATCTAAAAATTTTGTATTGTCCATCAAGATCTTAACCACGAGACCATTGCATATTGTCAAACTAGGATTGGAGTCATTTGAGAGTAAACAATTTAACCATGAGACCACTACAAGTTGATCTATGATGACAATGTAATCAGGAGTTAAAAGAGAAAAAAAAAAGTATGTATGCAAGATTTTGATGATATACAAGTGAAGAAAAGGGTACCTTCTTGATGTGGCCAGCAATGGATTTACAGTCAATGACATCAAAGAGATCAAGAGCTTGAGAAGCAAAAGACATGGCTTGAACCTGCATCTTCACTGGCATATCTGAATCTTCCACCATTGCCTTTCCTTCCAACATCTTCTCAATATCTCTCTCAAAAGCTCCAAACGAAACTTTTGTTCTCAGATTATCTGCAGAGAAAACAGACAAGGAAGCGTTTGGATCTTTATAGACACCAAAAGACACAAATTGAAAAAGATTCCCTTCAGAAATCTAATCTTTTTCAAGAAAACCCCATACGAAGATAAAATATGTCTCCTCCTATTTTCTTTTCAACATGTTTTATTTTTAGCATTGAAAAATCTGGGGAAATGTGCCTAACCTTTTTCTTTGTCGTTTTCTCTGTACTGCAGGTTTTAACAATGCTTCCTCACGGGTTCTTGGATAATATTCAAAAGAAAACACAATGGCACGAACACAAAGTACTCGTTTGTGTTCTTTAAAGATGAACTCAGGAATTTGTTTTTTTAGTTTAGTCAAAAAAAGTTGATAATGACGAAGCTGATAAAAGGCAACAAAGCTGATAATTCCGAGATAAAAAAAGAAGAAAAGACAGTAAGAAAATATTTTCTTTTAAAGGTGTAATGACTCATTTACTCATTTTGAGTAATATATGTGTCTCTCTCTGACGTGTTTCCATGTCGTTTGTAACCTTTAATGGATAACGATGGAGAGGTGCATAATCAATTACAAGTTTAAACAAATAGTATATACATGTGAACAAAATTGTGATTAGCGAAGCTTCCACAAAACACGTAAAAATGTCGGTGCGACCGTTGGTATCAATAGCCCAGAGAGTTCAGTACCCATTTTTCTGATGAAAGATTCACTAACTCGACCAAGCTATTTAGAGAGTTCAGGATAAATTTTCTTGGGGTTTAAACTTTTGGTATCACGTTTATAAGCTTTAAAAATATATTTCTAATTTTTGGATCCAGTTTAGTTGGTGGTTTTTTTTTATATATCAATTTTATCTGATATTCAAATTATCTTAAAAATCTGTAAAGAAATATTAATATTATCAGATCTAATGCATAAAATGAGAAATATTTTGATATTTCTTAAGAGCATCTCTAATCATATTCTAAGGGCGTGATTGATGAATCATAAAACAGATAATAAAAATAAAAAATAATGAAAATGAATTGTAATATTTGTTATTTATTATATAATAATTTTATTCTATAATTCTCTATAAAAAAAAGAAATGAGGAAAGATGATATATGACAAAAAAATTATTTATAAATGGTATAATTGTTTGGGAATGAAAATGAATTATTTGTTTTTTTTTTTTCTTTGGTCACCATTCACATCCTAAATCTGATATTAAATTACATGTTGGCATAAAATTTATTCCAATTCTATTTCAATTGCAAAATGATATAATGCTATTTTTTAAATGTGTATAAATTGCAAATAAAAATTAAATAGAAAACAAATATTCATTTTAAAACAAAAAATAGAACCACGTATTAGAGAGAAATCTAATTATCTTTTGTATTTATTCTATTTTAGAATGAAAAATACAACAATACATTGGCGATACTTTAATAACGAAATTTTTTGAAGTCAAACAGAAAACAATTCTAATTTCCACTGCATGTTTTAGGTAAATTCATTATCAAATTGCTTTTACAAAAAGCAACAATATATTTATTTTCGTTGTTTTTTATTTTGACTTAACATACACATCATTCACACATGTGACATATGTCAATAGTCTCTTACCTCCCGCCGTAAATCCTGCTGAGATTTTAGCCTTTTCTCTCATTTTGACGACGATCGCTTCCTTTCTCCGATCAATCATAAACTCCGACGAAACAAACCACAATGTCGATAAATCCAAAACCCATTTCGAAAGTCTCAATCTTTGCCTTCATCCTCCTCTTACTCCTCAGCTTCCTTCTCATCACCACTCACTCCTCATCCGACGCCAATGTCGAACCCGGATCCGATGAAGAATCCGACGATCTGGACCAACTCCTTGCTGTAGACGAGCAGTTACAAGAAGATGACCGTCCCGAGCAACAATCAGAAGCCGAGACAGTGAGCAAGGCGCAAAGGATCGTGCTTGAACTCAGCGGAGACAACACGAAGCGAGTGATTGATGTCAACGAGTTTGTGTTGGTTCTAGGTTATGCTCCTTGGTGTGCAAGAAGCGCTGATTTGATGCCGAGGTTCTCGGAGGCTGCTACGGCTTTGAAAGAGATTGGTAGTCCGATTCTGATGGCTAAGATCGATGGTGATAGGTATTCCAAGGCTGCGTCTGAGCTTGAGATCAAGGGTTACCCTACGCTTCTTCTCTTTGTTAACGGCACTTCTCAGGCTTATACTGGTGGATTCTCAGCGTAAGTTCAATTTTTGGTCTTCTTTCTTTGTTGGTTTTGGATGGGATGTTGTGAGTTTTGTGAAAGTTTTGATTTTTGGGTTGTATAGAGAGGATATAGTCATCTGGGTGCAGAAGAAGACTGGTGCACCGATTGTTACTGTTAATTCAGTTGATGAGGCTCAGAGCTTTCTGAAAAAGTATCATGCTTTTGTTGTTGGTCTGTTCGACAAGTTTGAGGTATTTGGATATCGAAACTGTAGATTGAACTTATGTAGGCTTGTTTTGGAATGTGATTGTTGATATCTTCTTGTTTGTTTGTTTGTTTGCTTAGGGTTCTGAATATGACGAATTTGTTAAAGCGGCGAAATCAGACAGTGAAGTCCAGTTTGTAGAAACAAGTGATAGGGATGTTGCGAAACTTTTGTTTCCTGAGATCAAAACCAATCATGTGTTTATTGGCATGGTTAAAACTGAGGCTGAGAGGTACACTGCGTATGGTAAGGTTTCTGATTCTGAAGATCTCTCTTGCTATGATTAGGACTTTATGTATCATGAGAGGTGGTAGTTAGACGAGGTTGTGAAGATCTCTCTTGCTATAGTTATATCTTTATGTATCACGAGAAGTGGTAGTTACACGAGTCTATATGTTTGATCTTTTGTTGAGATGTTTCTTTGTGGCGGTTTTTCGGTATCAGGATAACAAGTCTTATGTGGTTCATGCAGATGGATCTTACAAAATGGAGAAGATATTGGAATTTCTAGGCAAGAACAAGTTTCCGTTGATTACAAGATTGACTGAAAGCAATACTGTTTGGGTTTACTCCAGTCCTGTTAAGCTTCAGGTGAGAAGGTTTTTGTCATATCAGTCTGTGTCTGTTATCAGTTTCGATTATGTGTTAATCGTAGTTCTGTTTCTCTTTCTTCCTTGGTTAGGTTATGATCTTTGCCAAGGCTGATGACTTTCAGAATATGGCTCAGCCTCTTGAAGATCTTGCAAGAAGGTTTAAATCGAAGGTATGTATTTTCCGATGCCGAATCTTGCCAGATAGTTTAGTTCTTTTAGATTCACTTTTGACGTATACTGTTATTTTTCTTGCAGCTTATGTTTATATATGTTGATATAACAAATGAGAACCTTGCCATGCCATTCTTGTCCTTATTTGGAATAGAGGATGCGAACAAAACTGTTGTAAGTTTCTGATGCTTGTTTTTGTCTGCGTGATTGACGCTTGGTAATCTACTGATAATAACGTTACAAGACATTGTCGATTAATCTGTAGTTTTCTTCAACAGGTTGCTGCTTTCGATAACAACCTCAACTCCAAGTATTTGCTCGAGTCAGATCCATCACCAAGCAATATTAAAGTACATTTTTTTGTTTTAATCTTTTCTTCTCTTTTCATTTTCAAATACTCATATAGTTACTGATTTGTATTGGATTTGCAAATTAGGATTTTTGTTCAGGACTTGCAGATGGAACCATTTCGCGTTACTATAGGTCAGAGCCAGTTCCAGATAATGTGAGTATTAAAGATATATCCTCTTTGATGTTCTTTGTGGGATAGAATTGAGACCACATACGAGCCAAGATCAAATAACCCGATGAAACCTGCAGGAAAACGCAAGCATAGTGACTGTGGTAGGAAAGACTTTTGATGAGTTAGTATTAAACAGTCAAGAGAATGTTCTTCTTGAGGTTAGTAAACCCAAATGACCTCTCTGCTATATCAAACTTTTTAGTAACTGACACTGACAATGATAACAAAATGGATATTGTGGGGGAAACTGAAAATTAGGTACATACACCATGGTGTGTGAATTGTGAAGCACTTAGCAAACAGGTCGTGAAGTTGGCTAAGCATTTCAAAGGCTTTGAGAATCTTGTTTTTGCAAGAATCGATGCATCTGCAAATGAGCATGCTAAACTACAGGTGAATCAAATCTTACATTGCAACAAAGACTACCAATTTTTTGCGAAACGCGAGCTAATCTTATTGATTTGTTGATGATATAGGTTGATGATTATCCGACGATCTTTCTCTACAAATCTGGTGAAAAGGAGAATCCGGTAATAACCATTTTCATAGAGATGCTAGCTAAGGCCCTATTAACTTCATTACTTTTGTTTTTTCCACAGCAATAACCATTTTCATAGAGATACTAACTAGCTAAGGCTGTTAACCGTTTGCTTTGCAGTTAAAGCTATCAACGAAATTGGGCGCCAAGGACATGGCTGTTTTCATCAATAAAGAGTTGAAATCGAAGGATGGAGCTGCTAAAGATGAATTGTAGTCAAGTTTGAGGAAATGTAGACATAAGAGAGACAGAGAGATTTATAGATGATATTTTTTTGTGATATTACATGATTTTGATTTTGATATTGTGTTCGTGTGTAACCCAAAAAAAGTAGAGGAAAAACATATGGAGATTAGTCGGAAGTTGACAAAAACGTTTGTCTTATTACATGCGATTGCATAATTGAACAACACGCCAAACAACATACATAGCTTAGTCAAAAAACAAAAAACAGAGAAACAACAACAAACATAGCAGAGTTATACAGATTGCAACATATAACCAAACTTGGTATGAGGATAATTCGTACGATAGATTCACTATTGTTTGGTTACTCGGTGATGGGGGTGACATGGACCCCAATCTGATGAATCAGGGTACTAGCTTTTCCGTGGAACCCGGTAATCTTGTGACCTTCTGTCTGGAGGACGAAGCTGGAAGCAGATTCGAGCCAAATGGTGGAGAGGTGCGTTTGTTGGTCTTGAACCTAAGCATCGTTATAACTCCAGTTTCAGCTCCAACTACCTTGTCGTGACAACCTTCTATAGATGTGATGTACTCACTCGGATAATCCAGTTCAAACTGTGAAGAAGCAAAAGAACATTGTTAGGCTATATTTAAGTCGAGAAGTGTTAAATATAAAGAATCCACCGAATGCAAATGCACTCGCAAACAATCTCCCGTAGCTGTAGGTATATGAGAGCAAGGAAATGAGAGAAAAGTGAAGTAGTGATGAATCACCTCCTCGTAATCAAGCAACGTTTTCTTTCCATGTTCTTTTCCCACAATCACCTCACTAGTTTCATTCTCGTACTCAAACTTGATAGAGGCGATACCGACATCGCCTTGTCCTACGTATATCTTCTTCACATGTTGGAAAACACCATCGTCCCAAGAATCTCCTCCCTCACCACCTTGTCCTTGGAGTTCCTCTGGAGGAGAAGGAGACAGAGGAGAGTAATATACCCCAATACCGTCAACACAAGAGCCTACTCGTCCACGGAACCCAACAATAACACTGCCTTCGCTCTCCAGCACGAACTTGGTACCGGTCACTGTTCCAATGGTTGGCGAGGTTCTCTCTTTTGATGTTTTGAAAGTCAACGACCTAAGGACAATACATCCATAAGGTTGGGTAACTGCGTAGCTTCCCTCCACTGATGTGATATATTCATATGGATAATCAACCGTAAACTGCAATAATAATAAAGAATTTTAATGATAAAATTTGGATACTAACAACATCTTGAACTAATTTGATACTGGTTAGCAGTAATTAGGACAACCTCATATTCTGTTCCGTCCTTGACCCCTCGCTCACGCGTCTCCACTTGACCATCTTTGTCGTAGTCGAACTTGATATGTCTAATTGCAGTGCCATCGAATGTAACATACACTTTTCTTACACCATCGAAGTCACCGCCATCGTCATAAATTTTTCCTGTAAATCGGCTCCCACCTTCAATTTCCGATTTGGTTGAATAAGGTATCTTGATGAAATATGCTCCAAGAGAGTTGAGATTCTTCTCAGAAAATCCATGAAACCCAATGATTTTCTTCCCGTTGGCTCTCAGTGAAAACTTAGTACCCTCGTTGAACCCGATGAGTTCAGAAGTCTTCTTGTTAGTGTTGAATTTAAGTGATTGAATCACACCTGTCGATTCGTCGTAGTAACCCTCAACAGATATCAAATATTCATTTTCCAAATGGTTAACGTCAAACTGCATATATAAGAAACAAGAAAAGCAAAAGAAACGCTCGTAAAACTTAAATGAAAAAAATTCGTATATTATCCAAACGAATAGTTACATACCGTTTGTGTCATCCCACGACCAGAGACACCATGGATTGGTCCAGAAATAGTTTTTCCAGCCTTCACATACTCAAACTTGATGAACTGAATACTTTCAACACCACCTCGTACGTGTATCTTTGTTACACCCTCGTAATCGGATCCATCATCCCATTGAATGCCTCCCTTTCCACCTTTAGCCTCCACTTTACGCGCTATCTTCGAATCTTTCATTTATAGAAAGTTTTATTCATATTTTTCTCATTATTAATTTGCATAGACAATTAAGCATATGAATAGTAGAACCAATTATCACCTGTTTCTTGAGAAGGAAGCAACGGAGAGTAATATGCCCCAATGCTATAAGCACAAGAACCCACCAGTCCATGGAATCCAACAATAGCATTACCTTTGCTCTCCAGCACGAACTTAGTACCAGTCACTTTTCCAAGCGTTGGAGTGTTTCTCCCTTGTGATGTTTTGAAAGTCAACGACGTAAGGACAATACATCCATAAGGTTGGGTAACAGCGTAGCTTCCCTCCACAGATGTGATATATTCATATGGATGATTGATCGTAAACTGCAATAATTAATAATAATTTGTTCATATGGTAAATTCGGATGCTAGTAACATCTTGATGCTGAATTAAACATTAACATATGAATAGTTCAACAGAGGTACAGGAATAATGACTACCTCATGTTGTGTTCCGCTCTTCTCCCCGTGCTCACGAGTTTCCACATTGCCGGCTTTAACGTAGTCGAACTTGATATGCCTAATTGCAGAGCTATCCCATGTAACATACACTTCTCTTATGCCATCGTAGTCACCGCCATCGTCATAACTTTTGCCTGTCGTTTGACCACCTTGCATTGCTGATTTGGTTGATGGAATCCTGATGAAATGTGCTCCAAGAGAGTTGAGATTCTTCTCAGCAAATCCATGAAACCCAATGATTTTCTTGCCGCTGGCTCTTAGTGAAAACTTAGTACCCTCGTCGTACCCCATGAGATCAGAAGTCTTCATGTTAGTTTCAAATTGAAGCGATTGAATCACACCAGTCGATTCATCGTAGTAACCCTCAACAGATATCAGATGTTCCTTTTCCAAATTGTTAATCTCGAGCTACGTAAAAAAAAAAAAATTATATCTAATAATAAATGGTGATCAAATTCAAATGAAAAGAAGATTGTTGTGCCAATAAAAGCGGATTAAGAGATAAAGTTTAGTCAAATATATTATTCAAGACACGTCTTCATACCGTCTGTGTCAAACCACAACGATCCGAGACACCATGGATTGGTCCAATGGTTGTTTTCCCAGCCTTGACATACTCAAACTTGATGAACTGAATGCCTTCACGACCACCTCGTACATGTATCTTTGTTACACCCTCATAATCGAATCCATCGTCCCATTGATTCCCTCCATTTCCACCTTTAGCTTCCACCTTTAGGGCCATCGTGTACGGTGTACCTGCTGATTCGAATCGTCGTTAAAAGAGTTTTTTTTTTTTTTTACCGTTTCTTAGATTTTTGTTTTTTTTTAATCTTTCGTTTCTCAGTTAAACAATATATTTGAATCATTACCCACGTGAGGGAAAATAGAAAATCATTTAATGCAGTAGTAAAATGAGAAGCAGATGTTTCGAGAGAGACGAGAGGGTACCTTATTGGGAGAATGATAGGCAGGAGGGTGAATATGCAACAGTTTGGGTGACAAATGGTTTACTATTTATTGCCAGTTTGGCGTTTAGGTTACTTGGTGTTATTTGTCACATGCTGATATTGAACATTTTTCGGTTATAGAGAAAAAAACAAAAGAACATCCTTCGCAGTTCTTACATACCAGAAATAAATTATCCAACCATATAGAGCAGAAAATTTGGATAAAAAAGAATATATATGTTGTACCTAAATCATGAGCATAAAAAAAAACATGTTGTACCTAAATCATGGACCCATTGGTAAATGGTAATGATTCTACTGTTTTGGACTTTTGGTGTAGAAAAACGACAACATCCAAATCCAAAGACTTATGGCTTGACTGGTTTAATTATAGTGGATATAGTTGTAAAATTTGCGGAAATGGACATGCAATTGCAGTTTTAAATGTTATTAAGTGATTTATATCACTGATATAGTAATTAAAAACTGATGTATTTTCATGAGAATTATGATTGATTGAGTAGTGGATACAAATACTGGTTAATCTTAATGTTGTAATGTAAAGTTCAGAAATAAAGTTGCAGATCACTGTAAAACTGTTTTTTTATTGAATTAATTTTACATTCATTCAAAAAAAAAAAAAAAAAATTATAAAGTTTAGAAATCATGTAAAATATATTCAATCAAAAAAATGACTTTACAAGAGGATGAGGTGCTACTGTATTGTTGAAGTTTTAAAAGAATGAATGGATAACAAAAATGAAAGAATACACTTATTAATAGCTTCCCCCGATTGCTTCCCTTGCCTCAAACCAAGTTACCATTCCATCTTCATAAGCTTGGCAGTTGGCATCCTTCTTTCATTAGAGATAGAAGTTTGTTACACACGTTTCTGCCGATGAGTTTGATGAGTCTCATAGGAGTAGAGGGGGCTTCCCCGTTCCGGCGCTCGTTCCCTCCAAGTACAATGGATCGTGGCTTGAAATACATGCTGTAGTAGGTAGAGTGAGGTTTTTTCCAGCAAAGTGTCCGAGATGATTTGGATAAGTGTGTTCTAATCTGTTGTGTAGTTTCTTTTCAGGATACCCCCTGCTAGAGCTTCCCATATTTGCACTGAAAATCGACAAGAAAAGAAGAGGTGTGGTTGCGTTTCTAGTGGGTTTGAGCAGAGAACGCAAGCAGGGTTGACGTTAGCCGTTCATCTTAGCATTTTGTCTCGTGTAGACAGTCTATTATGCACAGCAACTCATAATAAAAAGACCTCTCTGCTAAACCAAACTTTCTAATAACTGAAAGTCTGTAACCGACATAAAAACAATGGATCTTGTGGAGGAAAACTGAAAACAGGTACATACACCATGGTGTGTGAACTGCGAGGCACTGAGCAAACAAGTCGTGAAGTTGGCTAAGCATTTCAAAGGCTATTAGAATCTTGTTTTTGCAAGAATTGATGCATCTGCAAATGAGCATGCTAAACTACAGGTGCATCAAATCTTGCGCTACAACAAAGACTGGCAAATTCCCAAAATGCGAGCTAATATTAATGATTTTATCCGACGATCTTGCTCTACAAATCTGGTGAAAAGGGGAAACGGGTAATAACCTTTTCGATAGAGCTCACTAGCTCAGGTCCTTTCCGACTTCATTACTTAATATTTTTGCAGAGTTATAAGCTTTCTATGTAGTTTTCTTACCTTATCTTAACCGTTTTGCTTTGCAGTTGAAGCTATCAACTAAATTGAGCGCCAAGGACATGGCTGTTTCCATCAACGAAGAGTTGAAACCAAAAGGTGGTTCTGCTAAGGATGAATTGTAGTCAAAGTTTTGAGGAGATGTAGACATAAGAAGAGACAGAGAGAAAGATCATAGATGAGAATATGTGACATTACATGATTCTGATATAGTGTGGAATTGGAAAACAAAAGGTACCCAATTCGTTAGAATCTGTGATTCAATGAACTGAAATTACATTTCATATTGTATGGTACAAATCAAATTTGCAAAAAAAAAAAAACAAAAATATAGGTACCCTCTCTGCAACAAACTTTTGCTTGATTAACATTCACACCCTGTTGATCTGTGTTGCTGACGTCCAGCAACATCAATGGTGTCGGGTAGGTACCTGCGGATGTATCAGAGTATAAGACTACAACAACACGTAGTTATGCAAAAGTGTTTTTGTGGAAAATAGTTGTTGTCACTTACGGTTCTTCTTCAGGTTCATTCTTGAATGCATTTTTGGTTATGCACTCAAAAGCCGCATCAACATTGAATCCTTCTTTCGCAGATGTCTCAAAGTAAGGAATGTTTCCTTTAGAAGCACACCATGCCTTTGCTTTCTTCTCAGAAACCTGACAATATGGCAAAGACTTTAGTCATTAACAAAACTCTCTAGATACTTCAGTAGTCAATAAACCAAGAATAAAAGAAGAAGAAACAAACGTCTCACCACTCGGCTCTTGCCACCATCAACATCAGTCTTGTTCCCCAACACGACAAACGGGAAGTTCTCAGGATCTGATGGACTAGCCTAAACAATCAAAACACCATCAAGCCAATGAAACATTTGGAATTTATAATAGCATTAAATACTATCCAAAACATTTAGTTATTCAGTTTATTACCTGAATCAAGAACTCTTCCCTCCAGTTATTAAGATTCTCGAAAGACTTCATAACATTGACATCGTACACAAGAACACAACAATCCGCTCCTCTGTAGAAAGCTACTCCCAAACTTTGGAACCTTTCTTGTCCAGCAGTATCCCAAATCTGTACGGATTTACGAGATTTAATACATAGTAATATAGTTGTACATATCTATACAGATAACAAAACATTGTAACAGAACACGAGAACCAAGTTGTTACTCAAGATACATAGTAATATAGTTTTAAATATATCTCAATAGACAACAAAACATTACAACAGAACACGAGAATCTTCTTAGGCTCCTAACTTTATCTACTTTATAAAAGAAACTCAACAGTTAAACACATGAGGTAAGTAAGTCCCAAGAACTTAGGAGCCTAATAAGATCCAATAAGAATATTCCAAGAATCAGTAACGTTGATTCATTCAGACAAAAGTAAAAAATGTTACCTGTAAAGTGAACACCCTGTCATCAATCTGAACCTCTTTAGTCAAGAAATCTGCTCCAATCGTAGCTTTATACTGATTACTAAATTTGCGATTCACAAACCTAACATTTGTATAAACAACATCAAAAACATTCATATCAAAAAAAACATGATTATATCAAAAGTTATAGATCTGTTTTCTTTTTCTACAAGAAACGCACTGATTCATCAACGATGTCTTCCCAACCCTGAACAAAAGGAAAAACAGAACATAAGGATCAGTTTTATCAAATGGAAAAAACAAATCGAAGAGATGAGATGAGAAACTTTACCCGCTGTCACCAAGAATGATAACCTTCAGAAGAACTCTCCGGCGAGAAGACATTGGTGGAAAGATTTTTGAGATGAGCTGATTTGGTTTTTCTTTCCGGCGAAGAAACTGTCTCTGTTTTCTTTTTCTTTGTTTCTTTCTTTCTCTCTCTCTTTGTATTGGTTGTTCGTGTGATTCAGAGAAGGCGAAACTAACTTACAGAAAGAGAAACTTTTTTCGCTAAATAACAGCGAAGAAAAGGACACTATTTTAAAAAAAAAATATTTTCATTTCCGAATATGCCCCTATCTTAATTAGTCATTACTTTAATTAATCTCTTTTATTAAAGCAAAAGTTAAGAGAGTTTATATACAAAAGAAGCCTTCAAACGGTCTAATGGTTCCGATTATTTCTACTACTTTTTTAGATGTTTGATAAAACTTTTTTAAGTACCATTGACTTAAGTTACTTAGAGAAAAATTTCATAAATATAGTAGAGCTCATATTTAAAATGACATGAGATGAAATTTAATTAGTAAAATGAAAATTAATTTTTTTTTTATTTTGATAAATAATGTTAGACGTCAAACCATCATCAATGACCAGAAAATAACGTGTTTCTTTGTTTATATATATATATGGGGCATGATATTTATTTCCCTATTTATTTATGTGTCGTGGAATTAAGAGGATGCAACATGCTATTTATTTATATTTTCGTTTGATAGTTTGTTTCGAAACAAAACAAAAAAGATACTGTAGAATAAGAAAAATCATGTTTTAAAAAATAAGATCATATAGACTAAATATCTTCCCCTGAATTAAATAATCAAATCCAAAAGAAAATAAAGAATCATAAAGCTTTGCATCATTTTAATATCTTCCAATCAGAAAAACTGTTCGACTATTTATGCTCCAACAAGTACTCACGTGCAAGATCAGGCTAGCCTTAAATCACAAAGTCAAAGTGCGTGTGAACAATGTGTTCTCAAACCTACCTACCCCAATAAATCCTCTGTTCTTTAAGTTATTGTCTCGTTGGTTTTCTTCTCCGGTTCGATCTCTTGCGTGTTACGTTGACCTTCGGTGATGCAAGAGGAGCCTGATGGGTTCTGACCATTGTCGCTGGTGGTCAAACCGCTACATTCGCTGCTACCAAATGTTTGGCTTTCAAGTGCCATTTTCTTGAATTTCTTCAAGTCTTCTTTATATTGTGTTGAGCTATAATCCGAGCTCCCGTCTAGGCTGTAGATAGTGCTGTGACCTGGATTGACTCCTTCTGTTAAAGTCATCTAGAGATATATTTCCTTCAAATGCTCGAACTATTTGCAATTGTCCCATAAGTGCAATGACCCCAAGATTAAGTTGAAACTCACGATGTTTTGACTTTTATCCTATTATATGAGGTGTAGTGTTGCTCAAGGTTTCGAATTGATAGTACCTGGCTCATTTTTGGGCGGCGTTTCGCTAAATGACGGACACTGGCAGCAGCGCAAGCAACCATTCTCGTCATTTCTCTGATATCAAAGTTTCTCTCTCTCTCTCTCTTTATTGGTTCTTCCTGTGATTCAGAGAAGGCGAAACTTACAGAAAGAAAAACTTTTTCGCTAAATAACAGCGAAGAAAAGGACACTATTTTAAAAATCTTTTAATTTTCGAAAATATCCCTACCTCAACTAGTCATTAGTCATTATTAAAAAATCAGTTAATTTTCGAAAATATCCCTACCTCAACTAGTCATTAGTCATTACTAAAAAATCTTTTAATTTTCGAAAATATCCCTACCTCAACTAGTCATTAGTCATTACTAAAAAATCTTTATTATATGCAAAAGTTGAATAAAACTAATTATATACTACAAAAGAAACCTTCAGACGGCTCTAATGATGGGTCCAATTATCTTTACTTTTTTAGATGTTTTATAATAGAGAAAATTACACTAACATACACTTATTAATTTATATGTTACACATTTAGATATTTTGGTGCATAAAGACACTTTTTTCTTTAACATATGAAAAACATTTTTTATTATTTTAAAAAATCATAATACCAATTTTACTTTTTTCATATGCTTCTCTTTTCTTTTCACTTTTTTCTTTTAATTCTTATTTATTTTATCATTTCCCTTCATATATTTAATTTATTATTTTCATCTTTTCTAGAAATCAAAAATAATTTTTTTATTTTATAATCTGAACTATATAAAAAATTGCTATATTTTGATATTCATTTTGATATATTTTAAATATTTATAGATAAAAAATTTTAGATATTAACATATAATGCGTCTTTCCTTTCAATCTTATCCATTTCTATTTTTCAATTCAATCTTGTCCACTCACACTATTCAATTTAGTCTTACAAACTCATATTTGTTAATATGTATAGCGTTCGTGTACCAATTCGGGATTTATGCTAACATGTACGCAATCTAATGTATACACTATTGTGTCCACATATTTTAGTTATATTCATGATATAATATCCACATTTTCCGATCAGACATTCACACCATCATATCCACATATGAATTAAGAAATGAAGTAAAAATATTTTAGCCATTTGTATTGTCTATCAATTGAACATACTATATATTATCCATTAGAACATGTCCATCATATTTTATTTCTATTCTTTAGATTTAGTATTTCTATCATAGAGATTTTATGTTTGTCCATGATTTAGTGTTTATCTCATACATCAATTTTTGATTTTATAAAATTTGAAAAATTATCAATTTGCAGAATGTACGATAATTGACATGAAGTTGTAGACATGATGATTATCTTTTCCACCATATCATATACACAACATTATATTCAAGTTATTATATTCACATTTTTCTAAGTTGTCATGTTCATAATCTGATATCTATGCCAATATATCTATAATATGATATTCATACAGTCATATTTATATATTTTAGCTATTTCACAATTAAAAATCTACACTATCATGTCTATAATATAGTATTTACACTGATATATCCACATACTTCGGTTTTTGGATCGGTTAATTCGGGTTTTTAGATTTTTGGGTTTAGACATATAAAACCGTTCATGTTTTTTTTTTAAGTTGTTCATCTGGTTCAGATCTGTTTATATCAGGTTCGGGTTCGGATCACTTTATTTTGGATTCAGATTCGGATTCAGATATTTTAAATATTTTCAAAATAATAGTAACTAATGTAATGAAAACTCTGAAAACTCAAAATTTAAACACAAAAACTAATCCCACATATAAAACCGAATTAAACCTGAATCTGAACCATTATATTATGTTAATTATAGATAGAATTTCGGATCCGAGTAGGGCTCGGGTTGGTTTATTCGGGTTTCGGTTTATATGCCTAGGTAGGATTTCGGGTTCGAATTGGTTCGAGTCGCTTTATTTGAGTTTCGGTTTAATCGAGTTTCGGAGTTTTCAAGTTTAGAAAGAGAAAAATCGTTTGGAGTTTTAAAATTTATTTTTAAGATTCAGGTATTTCTGGAGAGGTTCGGGTTCGGATTTCGCATTCGGATTTCGGGTTCGGAGAAAAGTTCAAGCCATACTTAACTCTCACATACACAAAAACATTTTTGTGTCCACAAAACTTTATTTAGTAGTAACAAAAATATATGAAAGTGTATGTCAAAATAGAAAAAAAATATATTATAGTTTATATTATAAAATAAAATTTGAATTAAGTTTGTAAAAATCCAGAAAATGAATAGAAGACTAAAATAAAGAAAATATAGAAACAAAAATTAAAAAAAAAACAAAAATTTATTTTACTTTTTGGAAAAAAAAAAGGATTTCACACCCGTAAAGTGTCGCATAAATAAGAAAGTGTGTATATTTGAAAATTAAACATATAAAAATTTCATAATGTAACTTTCTCTTTATAATAAAACTTTTTAAGTATCATTGACTTGTTTGTTGTTTTTATTCAAACCATATTTTGGAAAAAAATAAAAAAAAAGACTGTAAAGATTAAAAAAAAAAAAACCATCTCTATAATCTTTAAAATGACATGACATGAGATTTAGTTAGTAAAATATTTTTTTTATAAATAACATTTGATGAAATATGTCAAAACTATCATCAATGATGTAATTTTGATTTAAGGTTAGATGAAATTGTCAAACGATCATCAATGGTGACCACAAAAATCATGCGTACTATTTATAAAATAACATGAAAATTTTTATACGGCATGATATTTTATTTATGAAACGTGAAATTAAAGAGAAACAACATGTTATTATTTATTAGATAATGATCCACCTATAATACAGATAATTGTTAAAAACTGATATGCAAACTTATGTTAAATTATTTTAAAAAACATTTATTAACTTATAATTAACAAATCCAAAACATTTCTAAGTAAAAATTAAATAATTTTACTTTATAAATTACAATTTACAATAAAGACTGCCTGATATGCAAATAAAAAACTATTTAAAATCTAAAATTTAAAACCAGCATGATTAAAACTTATATATTTGGATATAATATTAAATTTTAGGTTAATTTATCAAAACAAAATATTTTATATTTCGCAACTGGAAAACTTAATAAACCCCATAAAATTAATGAAAATTTTAAACTTATTTAGATTACTTAAAAGTTATGAAATTAATCTCTTTCAATAACTTTGAATTTTATATTTTATTAGTCTGTTAACATAATATATCATTTTCATTTTATGATTAGTAACTATTCTATAATTTCATTTTATTTTCAAAATAATTTCATTTTTCATTTTTCTTTTACCTTTTTTAAGAAAAACTAATTATTATTTTTTACCTTTCTAATAAAATAAATAATTATTTTTTTATTTTTTTATTAGAAAAATTAAATTTATAATTTTTCTTTTTCTTTTGTTTAATTAAAAAGGTAATATACACATATCATTATTGATTTGTTAAACTTATATATCATTTTTTATTTTATGATTAGTAACTATGGTATAATTTTATTTAAATTTTCAAAATAATTTAATTTTTTCTTGTTAATTGAAATTAATTTTGATTTTTTTGTTTTTAAGAATAATATCTAATTTATTATTCTATTTTTCTTTTTTCTTTTTTCTTTTTTAATTAGAAAATCAAATTTACAATTTTTCTTGTTCTTTTGTTTAATTAGAAAAAGGTAAATATACACATGTCAAAATCTAATCGACTAACTTAACATGTGTCACAATTTTATTAGTTACTATTTTTAGAGATCAAGCTTTATATAATAAATATTTTTGTTTAATGTGTTGTTTCAAAAAGAGAAAAAAGATAAATAATAGCAAAAAAATCATGCTAAAAAAAGGAAACATCATAGTCAAAATATCATTTCCCTGAATTAGTATATAGCCAACAATAAAATCAAAGAAGGAAAATTAGGTGAAAAAAAAACTAAACTAAATTAAAAATCTAACTAATTTATTCCATCTTCTCACTCTAACACTTTTGATTAAAATTTTAATTTTTTTTTGTTATTTGACAAATTCTCCATTATAGAATTATAAAGCATAAAGTATTGCATCTCTTAAATATTTTCACTAAAAAGAAAAACTATCTCCAACAAATTACATACATGTAAGCTCAGGTCCTTAAAACAAAGTGAAAATGCATGTGAAAATATGTTCAAACCTACCTACCCCGAAAATGCTGGGCTTTTATAACACCAAGAATCCGCTTTTTCAAATTGTTGTCTCATTGTTTTTCTTCTCCCGTTCGACTTCCTCTAGTAGAAGAGCCTGATGACCATTATTGCTAAAATTTGGTTATGATCACTCTATAGATTAAGTGACTGGATTATTAAAATACACGTCAAACAACAACACAGAGTAATAGATCTTGCTACATAGCCAAACATTCCAAACACGCCAAACAACAACATAGCAGAGCACAGAAATAAGTTTAGAGAAAAACATAAACACGCCTTAATAAAATAGCAGAGTAACATATTGCAACATAACCAAACATGTTATGTGGATAGCTCAGTCCATAAATGGTTGGTCACTCATTGATGGGAATGACATAGACCCCAATCTGGTGAATCAAAGTACTGTATTTTCCGTGGAAACCAGTGATCTTGTGACCTTCCTTTTCCAGGACGAAGCTAGAAGCAGATTCGAGCCCAAATTGTGGAGATATGCGTTTGTTGGTCTTGAACCTAAGCATTGTTATAACTCCAGTTTCAGCTCCCACTACCTTATCGTAACAACCTTCTATAGATGTAATGTACTCACTCGGATAATCCAGCTCAAACTGTGAAATAGAAGAACTTTGTTAGCAATTTAGTAAGTAAAAGTAATTCAAGTTTTCTCATTTTCATGAGAAAAGAAATCACATATTCTAACTATCGAACAATTTTTTAAATAAAATATTTGCGTCAAATGCAAATGTAAGTTACATTTAACATATACAAAGTTTACCAATATACTAGCTGATTTTCCGTGTAATCCGTTGGGATAATGTTTTTCAAAACTAATATAATTATTTAAAATTATAATTTATTTTACAATTCTATTTACTTTTAGTATTTAGAGTTTTAAATTTTAAAAAAACTGAAACCAGAAAAAAAAAATGTCAAATGTAATTTGTTTTTACTTTGATTTTGTTTAACAAATTTCAATTTTCTTCGATTTCGTATTATATTTAAATCCAGTCCAGTTTAATAATAATAAATTAAAATAAAATATAATAATTTTCGTTTATAATATATATATATTTTTTTGAACTAAGTTTATAATATATTTATATTTTATCATTTATAGCTAAAACTACAAAATTTTCCGAAATTATAATTCATTCATTTTATTTCAGTATGGATATATGCAATCGATAACAATATGAACTTTTTATTTTTCAAACTTTTCTAATAAAATAAAATATGTTGATAAGAAAATCTAGAAAAGAATCAAACATTAACCATTTTAACTAATAGTTGTATTTTTTATACTTCGAATCCACAATGACAATATAGAAAATCTTCTACCAATATTTTTTTCTCTAGTTGATGATGACTTGAATTGTTTTTTATCTGGTGAAATTTTTTTCTTCTTTTTGTATTTTATTTTTTTCAACTGTTTTCCCATGAATTTTGAAATTAAAAAAAATATATATTAAAAACATAATTTAAAATAATCTTTTTTATTTAGAATTTGGAAAAAAGGAAAGAAAAAATAATTTACTTGATTGATAAATTCTACTAATTAATTAATGGTTTTAAGATTTGTTATGTCATATCAATCTATCTTATATAATTTGTTAAGTTTGAAAAGACCTTAGATTTTGAGTTTTTTTTTAAACAATAGTAATTCTAAATATAGTTTAACTATGGTATTTAGGCAAATTTTGGGTTGGTACTTGTTATAAATCATGACCATTGTTTCATTTTCACATTTTATTCTACTTATGTGTACAATTTTTTAAAATATAATTATATATGAGTTTTTTTATAAAGTGGATTATACAAAAAATGCATTTTTTTTTTATTTGAAACTGAAATATAAATGTTTATCTAAAGAAGAAATAAAATACAAAAGGAATTTAATAGGAAAACAATCAAAATTCCAATTATAAAATGTCAAAAATAACTAATATATTTAGCTATACCATGAAGACTTCAAACTAACATGATGATATGGAATTAAAATTAAATGATGATATGGCATATTAAAAAATGACATGGTTTAAAAGTTATGCCACATTTAATTTTAAACCATGTCATTTTTTCTATATGCTGTATCATCATTTTTTGGAAATTGAATGTCATTATTAGCTAATCACTTAGTAATTAACGTTTATGGGATAATTAAAATTTTATTTTATCTATAGTTTAAAAATCATGCCACACTTAATTCTATCATCTTTTTGTATGTCATATCATCATTTTTGAAAAATTGAATATAATAATGATATTTCAGCAAATTACGTAGTAAATAATATTTACGAAAATAGTAGCTAAAAAGTAGGAATTATTAATTTATATATTTTAGTGAATTTAAAAATTTGAATGAAATATAGTGTTATTAGTTCTATCATTTTTAAATTTATTTTAAAATCATGTATTATTAATTGTATATAATATAATATATGAAAACTTTGATAGAGTTTTCAGCCTTTTGAACAAAGGGCGCCAACCCTGAATCCATCAAAAATCATATTGTAATATAGTATATGAAAACAAGTAAATGAGAGAAAGTGAAGTAGTAATCAATCACCTCATCGTAGCCAAGCAACGTTTTGTTTCCATACTCTTTTCCCACAATCACCTCATTAGTTTCATTCTCGTACTCAAACTTGAGAGAGGCGACACCAACATCGCCTTGTCCTATGTATATCTTCTTCACATTTTTGAAAGCACCATCGTCCCAAGAATCTCCTCCGTCACCACCTCGTCCTTGGAGTTTCTCTGAAGGAGAAGAAGGAGAAGGAAACAGAGAGTAATATGCCCCAATACTGTCAACACAAGAACCTACCCGGCCATGGAATCCAAAAATAGCATTGCCTTTGCTCTCCAGAACGAACTTGGTACCAGTCACTGTTCCAATCGTTGGAGAGATTCTCCCTTTTGATGTTTTGAAAGACAATGACGTAAGGACGATACAACCGTAAGTTTGTATAACAGCGTAGCTTCCCTCCACAGATGTAATATATTCATATGGATGATTGACCGTAAACTACAACAATAGTAGTAATAAAAATAACGAATAATTTTAGTAATTAAATTTGGATACTAACAACATATTGAACAAACTGAATAATGATTAGAACTTAGAAGGAATTAGGACAACCTCAGATTCTGTTCCGTCCTTGACCCCTCGCTCACGCGTCTCCACTTGACCAGCTTTGTCGTAGTCGAACTTGATATGCCTAATTGCAGATCCATCGAATGTCGCATAAACTTTTCTTATACCATCGTATTCACCGCCATCGTCATAACGTCTGCCTGTATTTTGGCCACCTTGCATTTCTGATTTGGTTGAAGGAATCCTGATGAAATGTGCTCCAAGAGAGTTGAGATTCTTCTCAGCAAATCCATGAAACCCTATCATTTTCTTCCCGTTGGCTTCCAGTGAAAACTTAGTACCCTCGTTGAACCCCATGAGATCAGAAGTCTTCTGGTTAGTGTTGAATTTAAGTGATTGAATCACACCAGTCAATTTGTCGTAGTAACCCTCAACAGATATCAGATATTCTTTTTCCAAATGGTTAATGTCAAACTGCATGCATAAGAAAAGAAAAATATTGTGATCAAAAGTAAGATTATGACGCCAATAAATTGGCATGAACTGAAAAATCGGATAAAGAGTCGAAAACGTATATATATTCTGCAAAACATATTACATACCGTCTGTGTCATCCCACGACCAGACACACCATGGATTGGTCCAACAATCGTTTTACCGCCATTCACATACTCAAATTTGAGGTATTGAATGCCTTCAAGGCCACCGCGTACATGTAACTTTGTAACATCATCATATTCAGATCCATCATCCCATTGATTCCCTCCATTTCCGCCCTTAGCTTCTACCTTTTGGGCCATCTTCCAATCTTCATTTAAGATAGTTTTTGTTCATTATTAACGGGCATACTACGAAAATCATTTGCATAAACAATTAAGCATGGGTAGAACCAAGCACCTGTTACTTGAGAAGGAAGCAGCTGAGAGTAATATGCCCCGATACCATCAACACAAGTACCTACCCGTCCATGAAACCCAACAATAGCATTGCCTTGGCGCTCCAGCACGAACTTGGTACCAGTCACTGTTCCAATTTCTGAGGTTCTCCCTTTTGATGTTTTGAAAGTTAACGACCTAAGGACGATACATCCATAAGTACTGGTAACTGCGTAGCTTCCTTCCACAGATGTGATATATTCATATGGAGGATTGACCGTAAACTGCAATAATGATAGTAATTTGTTCATATAGTAAATTTGGAAGTAATAACATCTAGATGATGAATCAGAATATGAACTCAAACAATACAACCTAACTAAACATTTACTAGCGTCCACATATTAGTACGTTGAATGGACATATCAATATAGTAAACATAAATTTAACGAGATGTATAGGAATATTGACAACCTCATATCGTGTTCCGAAACTGTCCCCGTGCTCACGAGTTTCCTCATTACCGGCTTTGTCGTAGTCAAACTTAATAGACCTGATTGCAGAGCCATCAAATGAAACATGCACAGCTCTTATGCCATCGTTTTCACCACCATCATCAAAACCTCTGCCTGTAGTTTGACCACCTAGTATTGCTGATTTAGTTGGAGGAGTCCATATGAAATATGCTCCAAGTGAGTTGAGATTCTTCTCAGCAAATCCATGAAACCCAACGATTTTTCTACCGCTGGCTTGTAGTGAAAACTTAGCCCCCTCGTTGTACCCCATGAGATCAGAAGTCTTCATGTTAGTTTGAAGTTGAAGCGATTGAATCACACCCGTCGATTCGTCGTAGTAACCCTCAACAGATATGAGATATTCCTTTTCCAAATGGTTAATCTCAAACTACGTAGAAATATGGTATAAATGAAGAAGATTATGGTGGCAATAAGATCGGATAAAGAGATCAAATTTCAAATATTTTCAAGACTTTACATACCGTCTGTGTTAAACCACGACCAGAGACACCATGGATACGTCCAACAGTTGTTTTGCCATCCTTGACATATTCAAACTTGATAAACTGAATGCCTTCAAAACCACCTCGTACATAAATCTTTGTTACGTCGTGATAGTTAAATCCATCATCCCATGCATTCCCTCCCTTTCCACCTGTAGCTTTCACCTTGAGGACCATCGAGTACCGATTCGGATCTTCATTTAAAGGCGTTTTTTTTTTCGTTAATTCTTAGTTAGTCAAATTTTATTTTAAATCGTTACTTGTTTCAATATAGAGGGAGAGATATTATTTTATTTTAATTCGGAGTAGAGAGATTTGTAAAGAACTCATGAAGAGAGAGAGAGAGAGAGAGAGAGTACCTCTTTGGAGTAGAGAGAACGTAGAGAGCTGATGAACAATTTGGAGTGATGATGTAAAAGCATGGTGGTGAAGTGCCTTTTTATACACAATTTTTTGTTTTTAATAATCTAGAAATCAAAGAACTAGCATAACATAATTTTTAATTTTTATACACAATGATTATATGTTATAATTTCTTAGTTAGTCAAATGTTATAATATAAATAACAGAAAATATATTAGAATTTAATAATTAATGATTTGTGGAAAAAAAAAATTATATCACTCATAACCGACAATTTAAAAACCACTATAAAATGAGTACCAAAAAAAAATCACTATAAAATGTCTATAAATTAATTATTAATTTTTATTCTTTTAATTTTCTTTTATTTTTTTTAAAAAAAATCAATTGTTGAAATATTTATGTTTCTCGTTCCTGTTGGAATAAAATTCAATTTTTATTATTTAGTTACTTATATATTTATCTTTTAAAATCATAATGAATTAATATCTATAGAACTAATGTCAAAAAATGAAAAAATTTGAGAAGGGAGGGGGAAATATCTGTCTAATTTTTAAAAGATGTAAATGTAAAAACATACAAAAACAGTTAACTTATTTTAAATTTCTTTGAAATTAATAAAAATCGAAATTTTTGTAAGAAAAACAAAAAATATATTTTCCCTAAAAAAAAGATCCTTGTCTTGTTGTTTCCACCCGAGTTGCTGATATTTTAAATTAAATATCAAATCAAAGTCATTTTTTAAGTTTGGAAAATAATAAAGTCATTTAGTAATATTACTTTGCTCTTCCCCACATGCAATGTTTTGAAAACTAGATCGGAGGACGAACCAATAAAAAATATGAGTCCTGGTTCAACCGCTTAAACCGGGTTTTGAATAATGAATAGATATATATATATATATATATGCATAATTATATATATGCTAATATCACATAAGTTAATATAAAGATGATTTCAAATTTCAATCCATCCTAATAACTAATGTAATAAATAGAGAGAGAAAAAGACATTCATAATTACAAAAAAAATATACTTAAACTTTTTGATAAAGCATCTAATCGATTTATAAGAAAGATAAACAAAAGTATGTCATCAATTATTATAAAAAAAATACTAAAAAACTCATAGTAATACATTTATCAATAATGAATATTTTTATCAGTAAATTTATCATTTCATGGATTCTTTTATTAAAAAGAAAATTCATAAATTTAACGTTTCTTTCTTTCTGATATAATTAACATAGTTTTACAAATTTAAATTTAATCATTAAATTTAGAAATGGCTAACTTTCTAATTAAAAAAAAATCTGCTATCTAACCCACAAATTTATAAATCTGTTCTCGGTCAAATCTGCAAAAGTTCTAAACAACGAATGACCAACTTACAAAACCTGCTAATTAATAAATAATTTATAAATTATGTAGCTGTTCAGATTAGATCCCGTTTTGAACATATATATACTCCTAAAGTTGCATAGTTGGATCTTTTTAATGTTTGGCTATTCTCCAAACAAAAACAAAAAAAAGAGTGTATTTATCTTTTGTCCAACAAATGCTCACGTAAAGCTTTCACGATTATCTGAACCAAATCGAACTAGTGTTTTTGTTACTGATTAACTGAAATTTTTCTAAAGGTTATTAAAATTAACTGAACAAAATTTGGCTTAGTTTCATTCAGTTATCGGTTAATATTTTGGTTCATTTGAAATTAACCAATTAAAATATGTTAAATTTGGGTATTGATAAAAATTAATTTAATTTTAATATAAAGAAGTCTAATTTTGGTGAAATCCAGTTTTAAAAAAATTTAAAAAAAAAAAACAAATTGAATGGGTCAATTATCGGTTCAGTTGAACCAATACCAAACCAAACCAGTAGCCAAATTAATTTGAAATGTTTACCGATCAGTTCAACCAAAGTAACCGAACCAGAATTGAAAACCAAAAATCTCGGTTTGGTTCGGTTCAGTTATAAATCCGAGCGCTACTCAGGTGCAAACTTTAGGCTCATGAGAGTTAAAATTAGGGAATAGAGCCACACTGTCACGCGCCTTGAAACAAAGCGAAAGTCCTTGTAATGAAGAATATGATTACGCCTAAACCTACTCAAAATGCTGGACTTTAATTAGCAAGAATCCCCTGTTTTTAAGTTATTGTCTCAATGGTTTTCTTCTCCGGTTCGATCTCTTGCGTGTTACGTTGACCTTCGGTGATGCAAGAGGAGCCTGATGGGTTCTGACCGTTGTCGCTGTTGGTCAAACCGCTACATTCGCTGCTACCAAATGTTTGGCTTTCAAGTGCCATTTTCTTGAATTTCTTCAAGTCTTCTTTATATTGTGTTGAGCTATAATCCGAGCTCCCGTCTAGGCTGTAGATAGTGCTGTGACCTGGATTGACTCCTTCTGTTAAGTCATCTAGAGATATATTTCCTTCAAATGCTCGAACTATCTGCAATGACCCAAGATTCAGTTGAAACTCACAATGTTTTGACTTTTATCCTATTACATGAGGTGAAATGTTGCAAAAAGGTTTCGATTTGATAGTACCTGGCTCATTTTTGGGCGGCGTTTCGCTGAATGACGGACACTGGCAGCAGCGCAAGCAACCATTCTCGTCATTTCGCTGATATCAAAGTTATCCTCTAACCGAGGGTCAACAAGACCGTCAAAGTTGCCACCGCTTAGAGCTTGTATCATCAGTGGTTTGGCCTAGAGCATTAGATGAAATTTTAGAAAGCTTAATCAAAAGTTGAGGATTTTTAAGCTTAAGGGGAACAAGAATAACCAACCCAATCAACGATGCTATCATCATCAGTAAAAGGCTGTGATATATCAACAGGTCTGCGTCCCGTTATCAGTTCTAGAAGCACAACTCCGTATGAGAATACATCTGATTTATCAGTGAGTTTCCCTGAAGAAGCATACTCAGGAGCCAAGTAACTGCACTCAGAAGATCACAAGAAACAAGTCAATAGATTTTTTTTATGGATGAATGGTTTGGTTGCATATTGTAATAACGTTACATACCCGAATGTTCCCATTATCCGAGTGGAAATATGAGTATCAGTGTCTAAAGAAGACCTTGCGAGTCCAAAATCTGCTAACTGATGAATCATGTTCAACATAACTAGTAGCGCAGCTGAAATAAAATCGTTGTGGATTTTTACAAGTTTCAGAATACCTTCGCCTCATAGCTATTGTCAATAAGAATATTAGCAGCCTTAACATCGCGGTGTATTGTTTTAGGGTTACCTAAATCAAACAAGTCAAAAACTCTTTGACACCAGCAGAGACAAACTTCGATAACAAATGCATCTAACGCAACGCAAAGACAAGAACATTACTTACAATCTTCATGTAAGTATGACAATCCTTTAGCTGCACCCAAAGCAATCTTCATCCTCTTTGCCCATTCCATCACTGGTCTTCCTTTCTCTACAAACATTACCATAGTTCAAACAAAAAGTGCGAAACCACACAAATCATTTATTATTAGTCACAAGGAAGTTGCTTAACTCACCGTGTAAATGAAACTCGAGAGTCTTATTAGGCACGAACTCATAAACAAGCAATCTTCGAGAACCGGTTATGCAATAACCAAGGAGTGAAACGAGATGCCTGTGATGGACTCTAGTAATGGTCTGTATCTCCGCCTGAAACTCGCGTTCGCCTTGTCCGCTTCCAGCTTTAAGCTGCTTAATCGCAACCTCTGTCCCATCAGGAAGAACACCTTTATGAACATAACCAAACCCACCTTGTCCAAGAAGGTTAGTGCTGGAGAAGTTATCAGTTGCCTTAGACAAATCTTGATATGTAAACATGTTTTCTGAGTTTGTACTTTGATTCCATTGCTGAAGATTATCTACACAAAATCGTCTCAAGTAATCAAAATTAATTGCTTCAACATATTATAACAACATAAACCAAATCAAGCTTAATTAACTCAAATCCATAAAGAAATGGAAGATTAATCCGGAAAAAAAAAAACAGAACAAAACAAAACAAGTGAACTGTTTCAGAATCAGACATAGCGAATAAAAACAAAGGAAACGAATATTTAATAACTAATTATAAAAAAATAAATAAAATACCTAATTTCGGATTAGAAGAAGAAGAAGAAGCTAACAAGTCTACATTAATAGCAGCTTCAGCATCTCTTCTCTTCCTCCTCCGCTTCCTCTTTCTACTTTTATATATACAGACGCAAACACAAACTCCGATAAGAACAATCGTTGCTCCGAAAACTGCTCCGGCAATCAGCAAAATATATGCTATGGTTCCGTCGCCGCCTACACTCGCCGCAGGTGATGGAGGCGTTGAAGAAGCAGGATCGATGATGGAAGGCGGAGAGGGAGATGAAGCCGTAGTGTTTGAGTTGGTAAAGGGAAACTCCGGGTCCGGTGGATTTGCGACGGAGGGGATAGTGTTCTCCGGCGGAGACGATGTCATTTAGATCAGATGATGATTGTTTCTTTCGTCACGCGCGTTTTGCAGGTTTTTCACATGTCGGAGAAATGTGGAGATGGAGGAGGAAGAGGACGAGAAGAGGAAGAGTCATGTGGTAGGTCCCACTTGACAAGAGATTCTTCTGACAATGTCCTAATTCTCTCTGGTCGTCTAACACACTCTGTTTCCAAGTTACCATGTAAGTACATTACTATTATCGTAAAGCAATATTTATTTTTTCACGCTTAGAATTAATAATGTTTACAGCTGTTTACACTTTATCATAACAGGTAAATATTGCTATGATATTCTTTATCATGAATTCAACACATTCGTTTTATACTGTATATATATAACAAACCAAAGACGAATATGTATGTACATTGTCTGTCTGCCTTTATTATTGGTCTTGTTTGTTTTAATTTTTATCTGGTTTTAGATAAAGGAAAATAACTAAGGTGCAGATACAGATATGAATGCACATACATACCATCAATTTTAGAATTAGTGAAATTCTTTGATCAGTCATGGCATATTTAATTTCTTTCTATATAGTAGTGTATAATATGTTTGGTAGTTATCTCTACGCGGTAATCAGAAGCTGCTCCAAACGTTATTTATGATTTTAATAAAAACCAGTTTAGGTGGGTAGGTAATAGTCTAATAGACACTACCAATGAATGTGGGCAATAGACGAATTCTGAATGCAGTAGTAAGTGGGAGCAATTATGAGGAAAATAAAAATATTTTTCTGAAAAGAAAGAACTAAAAAAAATTTATAAAGTAAAAATCTATTTATCATGAAACGATTTGTTTTCCTAATTTTTTATTTCCAAGAATACGTTCAGAATAGATGTAAAAAAAAACATCACCAACTAATCTATTCCGCTACAAATCATGTTTTCATTTTGAGTTATAAGGTAGATTAACAAATTATAAAGGAGTACTACAGTTCTATGGCCAAATGCTTAGAAATAGCCAAGAAATAGCAATAACCTGAAATTATGTACAATGAACTTTCGGTTTAACAATTTCTCTACTCTAAAACTCGTTTTACTATAGAAAGCACATTAAATTACCAACATAAAGACCCATTAACCATTTAAGACGATGCCAATTTTAGTTTTATTTTTAATTAAGATATTGTACTGCCTGTCAAGATATGGATTAAAATGAACAAAATCAAACTTCGATTCTCCATTTTTCAGACATTTTTCTTATTCTTACCCTGACAAAATCGGTAACTAAGAAAAATGATACTGAAAACTAAACACCTAACTACAATGAAATTCCACAAAGGAGAACTTACGATTGGTTTTGCTCACCGCAAAATACATCCCCAATAACTGCATGCAGAAAGACGATGGACAAAATCGGGAAAAGACTAAAGAAGATTGATGCATAGTCTACCACGAAATACATAATGAGAGTAAAAAGACTTGCAAATTGCAGAGGCAAGAGAAATCTGATCCAAGTTCAAAACTTTTATAAAAGAGTAAACAACACACCAAAAGATAGTAGTAATCAGATGCTGAATAAAAATAGTAATCTTGCGAACAAACTCAGAAGCCAAAAAACTAAGTTTTTTCAACTCTCCCTGCGAATACTCAAACAACCGACTTAAGCTGATGAAGCCGCTCCCTTGTTCCTTGGCTTGGCTTCGGTACCTAATCAAGAGAAACGTGTATAAAGTTCGATTACAAAACAGATTCAATCTGGTGAATGCTAAAGAAAACATAATTGAGTGAAGAAAGGTTGTGATTTTGAGGATAGAGTACCTTCTCTGAAACCGGTCTTGAACCTGCGAGGCACATTACGAAGATACCTCATCCTTCCAGTTCCGGTAGTCTTTCTGCGGATTGCCTTCACAGTCCAGTTGTCTATCCACAAGCATACAAACACCAATCAGAATTTGCATATTACTCAAAATTCAAAACATACAGCAATAGAAGAAACAGAGAAGCTCCGCCACATGTGCAAAATCCTAGAAATAAAGTCAAGAGAGACCGAACATAACAGACTAAAGCAAATGTCTTTCGTACTAATATCTAATTCAGACAGAGAATCAACGAGATTTGTAACACTTATACTAACTTAAACGAAGAATGATTCATGTGGGTAACCTAAACCTTTACCGAAAGAACCCTAATACATGTGCAATACTAAAAAGGTTCACACTTTATACACCAATAGGTACGAATCCAAACCAAGAATGATCCATTTCTAAATAGACAAGACTGATTCACTAAATCAAGAACTGTTAAGCGAATATGAAGCAACTGAGAGAGAGATGCATACAGGTCCTCTTGCGAGCGGCGGGGGAAGCACAGGCGGAGCAACGGCTCTTCTGGATGTGGAAACTACGACGTCCACATCTCACACAGAGAGTGTGACTCTTGTTTCTCCTCTTACCGAAACTTCCCGTTCCCTTTGTCTGAATTCCTCATTACCAAACAAACAAAGAAAAACAAACCAAATGAGCGATTGATATCAACAAGAAAATAGATGAAGCGAAGGAGGGGGGGTTGATAGAGAGAATCGTAGATCACCATTGAAGCGGATGCGAGTAAGAACGAATAAACTTTGGGTTCGGCTTCTTCAGAGAAGGAAGTGACGGAACTAGGTCAACAAAAGTTTATATAAACCTAGGGTTTTCTTCTCTCCTTCTTTTCTTTTTATTAGGGTTTTCGTTGGATCGAAAGGCCCATTAGAGTTTTAATTTGATATAAAGGCCCATGAGGTTTCGTTTTGTAATGGGCCTCTAGCGAAAATTATCCAAACGATCTATTTTGTTTTCTTTTCGGGGTAGTGTTTACTTTTTTTTTAGAATTAACAAAAATCAAAAATAAATAATTTTGAATGAATAATCAATTTACGATCAGAAAAAATACCTATATTTTGATATCTTTTAGAATTTTTTTCATTTAACATATTAAGAATGAGAAGTTCTTATAAAAAAAACTATTACTTAGTTAAAAAAAAAAAAAAAAATTCGTTTGGACAAAGAGTTGCATTTGGTTCAAATACCCAATTGTATGTTACTAGTTTGCAGTATGATCTATCAAGAAAAACTGTGGTTTGAATCTCAAATTTCAAGAAGACGTATTGATGTGAATGCTTGGGGAACATTCTAATTCCATAAATGTGGTTTTTCTTCCAAGTATCAAATAAATGCTTGTTTCCCCCTTCCGTCATAGATTTTTGTTAGTTTTCCGTTTTTTGTTCCATTTTGTTGCCCTTTTTATCATATATTTGTATCTCTACATGTATACAAATTCATGCAAATCAACATAGTCGATATTAACGTTGGTCGCTAGAGATCGCCGAGAGAAGGTCTGATTTGGACGTACAGAAATCATAAAACCATTTATACATTGCTCTTTTCGTTCATGGTACCTTTCCTCTCTTTTCCTTTTTTTCTTATTGTCCTTCAAAAAATAACATCTTCACGACTTCACGTAACAGATTCGCGTAGCATATTCTGATATATCAAATTGCTTGAGGTTCCAATATTGAATCGGTGTTCTCCTTTTACATGCATAGGAGATAAAGAACAGAATATATTACAAAAAAAAAGTCAAGGAAGTTTGTTTTTGAATGGATTATGTAACTTTCCGTTTCGTTTAGGTGATTGTGCGATTGCTAAGTTCAACAGTTAATCTAGTCGCTGCTTTGGCGGTTAAACCGGTGGCCTCCATCTCCGTCTTGCTCTTCTACGGTGGTCTTCTTCCTCGGAATCTTCAATTAGAAAGACTAACCGGTCGAGAATTTTCAATTGATGGCAATGACTATCTTGTCCGATTTATCGTATCTTTCTTAAATTGTGTATGTTAGTTTTCTTTTTTTTTTCATTTATACTGTCGAACATTTAGTAAAGTCCATTTAACATTTTTTGCAAAACAAATTATTAAGAGAACCAGACGAATTAGAATTACCATTGTGATTTGTAAAGTTACCTCGCACACACACAACAGTTACCTCGACGTTATGCTCATCGTTGGAATTAGTGGGGCGCTTTGACGAAATCAAGTAACTTAAGGGGCGAAAACTAATTTCATAAAAAGTATAAGGAGGGGATGAAACAAGAAATGTATTGACTATTTTTATGTCCGAACAACCCACTGACTGACTTGTCCGAAGTCCGTCTACTGTCTGCCCCATAAATTCGCCATTAAAGCCCTTTTTTTTTCTTCTCTCTCTCTCTCTCTCTAGTCTCTGCAATAACATAACTCTTATGTGCAACGAAAGCCCCCAAATTTCCAAACTCTGTTCAGACAACATAGAACTCTTCTTCCTGATGTTATGACTTAAAAGCGGTAATATTTCTAATTTCCTGATACAAACTCTGTATATATGTTTTTAATTTGTCAAATTAAGGCTGAGCTGGTTGCAATTTCTAGGGTTTATGAAGCTGTTGTAGCTATGGAGCTGAATTGGGGTTTCTCTAGGAAACAAGCACTGCTTTTGATTCCTTGTCTGACTCTGCTCTATCTCTCGTCCTTGGATACTGTAAGTCAAAACATTCAAGAACTTGGTTGAGTCTCCTTTACAAGCTTCTTCTCTCTGAAGAACTCTCTTTGCTAAAATTGTTGAGTCTTTATAACAGAGTTGAAGTGTAACATAAATGTTCTTTAGTCGATATATAAAGGCAACACTTTGAATTGCTTTCAGATATCGAGTGAATCATCAGCTCAGAACGCAAGTGATTTCAAGAATAGATCTCACAGAGGTAAAGTCTACAACTTTAATTGAAAACAGAAAATGATTTATTTACTGTGAACATGTCTTAGATAAGAGTTATAATAGTTACTGTCATTGTTTCTCCAATCTACAGTTTCTTGCTCTACCAATTGGGTTATTGGACCGAACGAAACGAAGTGCTATGCATACTTCAGAAACTCTACTTCATGGGAGAAGTCAGAGATGTTTTGTAGAACCTATGGTGGTCACTTAGCATCGCTTGCATCGAATAAAGAGCTTAGCTTTGTTCAGAAACTATGCAGTGGAAACGCTAGCAGTTGTTGGATTGGAGGAAAAACTCTGAATTCTTCTACCTCGGGTTTTCATTGGAGCTGGTCTGATCCTAAGACTCCTCAATGGAACCAATCCATGTTTCCTAAAGTGCCGCTTCGCACACGATGCGGCAATGGCAATGGTAGTTCGTCTTGTCGTGCTAATATCTGTATAGCTTTGACAAATGGTTCATCGCCAGTCTTTGGTGAAAGATGTAACGCGTCTCGTGCTTTCATTTGCGCGGTTGATTCTGGTAATAGTCTCCCTCTCTCTATATCTCTTTCTTTCTCCTATGTGTTCATGTGTACTAGTTAGTCCTACAAGCCAGTATAACTATCATCTTCTTGCTGCTGCAAGTACTCATTAGGGAACATACTTAGGAGCTGAAAAGCAAATACTAAGAAGTATAGGTTTCATGCACTTTCTTTATCTCCTTAGGCCTCAGTTGTTTGTTTACGTTTGCGTTGACTTTAACGTTGTTATGGAATGCGTTTTGATCTGCCTAATTTCTCTCTTTTTGCAGATGTAAAATGTCACAATTGTCACGGTGAATATCTAATCATCCTCTTAGTTGTAAGCGGTTTAATACTCTTCACCACATTCGCCATTATATTATGGTTCCTTATCTACAAACGGAGCAAGAAACGCAGGAAATCTCGAAAAGTATCGAATCCAGCTTCGTCTTCCTCCTCAGCTTTAGTTCCTCCATCATGGAAGATATTCACAAGCGAAGAACTAAGGTCAATGACTAAGAACTTCAGCGAAGCAAACCGTCTTGCTGGGGATGCCAAAACCGGTGGAACCTATACTGGCGGTTTATCAGACGGGACGAAAGTGGCGGTTAAGAGATTGAAAAGGTCGAGTTTTCAGAGGAAGAAAGAATTCTACTCAGAGATTAGAAGAGCTGCTAAACTTCATCACCCGAACGTGGTTGCCATCAAAGGTTGTTGCTATGATCACGGAGAGCGGTTTATTGTTTATGAGTTCATAGCTAGTGGACCGCTTGATAGATGGCTGCACCATGTGCCAAGAGGTGGTAGGAGCTTGGACTGGAATATGAGGCTGAACATTGCCACAACTCTTGCTCAAGGAATCGCGTAAGTCAATCTTATACTATAGCTTTTGGCTATTCATAATGTGGTTTGGCTTATTACTACCAGTTTTGGCTATAGTTCGGTTTTGTTTTGAAATCTGAGAGCTTTGAAACTTCTGTCTGAACAGGTTTCTACATGACAAGGTCAAGCCGCAAGTGGTGCACCGAGACATCCGAGCAAGTAACGTACTGCTTGACGAGGAGTTTGGAGCTCATCTAATGGGCGTTGGTCTGTCAAAGTTCGTCCCATGGGAAGTAATGCAAGAGAGAACCGTAATGGCAGGTGGGACCTATGGTTACCTTGCACCCGAGTACGTTTACAGAAACGAGCTCACCACGAAGAGCGACGTTTACAGCTTCGGAGTCCTATTGCTTGAGATTGTGAGCGGTCGCAGACCGACTCAAGCGGTTAATTCTTCTGTTGGGTGGCAGAGCATATTCGAATGGGCCACACCGTTGGTTCAAGCAAACCGGTGGTTAGAGCTTCTTGATCCGGTTATAACATGCGGTTTACCGGAAGCCAGTGTGGTTCAGAAAGTTGTGGACTTGGTTTATTCTTGTACACAGAATGTGCCATCGATGCGTCCTAGGATGTCTCATGTGGTTCATCAGCTTCAGCAATTGGTCCCACCATCAGAAATATTGAGTAGTTAATAATGTTAAATTTAAATTTTAGCCTTAGAAATGTGATAAAGGCAAACGATGTCGTGTCAGAGAAGCTTCTAGAATTTGTAGGCTTACAGCTTAAACTAATAGCTTGAGAACCAAGCCGTTTAATTGAACTTCCTCACTAAGGATGTCACTTTAGTAAGTCTATAAAAAGCCAAAACCCAAAAGTCTTGCAGAGAATATTCAAAACATCTGAAAAAAGAAAAAAAATCTCTCATAATCACTCATTAGCATTTCTCTCTTCTTCTAAAGTTGGTTACTTTGGTTCATAGCTTTTGCAATATTCTGATTCGTTCTTTGATTGAAAACGAAAAGATGATTTGCGGATACTTCAAACCCAAGTTCTACAAGAAATGGTTAGCTTTCTTTAGTGTTTTTTTCTTTCAAATGAGTTTGAACTTTGAAGTATATTCTCTGTTATTATTCTAATATCTTTTTCATGTGGATGCAGCAAACATTCGATCAAGTTCATCAAGATTCAGCTCAATGTACAGAGGAGAAAGAAGAATGCTATGGTTTACTTTTTGAAGTCAGACATCGTGACGATTCTCAGGACCAGCCATGAACATGAAGAAGTAGCTTATAGAAAAGTAAGCCACCTCTCTCACTAATCTAATCTTCATCTGTATTAATAGTTTCCTCTGCTTCTTAATCAGTTAACTTGTTATTGCAGGTAGAAGAATTACTCGAAGAGCTTAGATTAGTATCTTCTTATGATCTCATCGAGCAATTTTGCGACTGTATCTCCTCGAACCTCTCGTTAATGCTAAAGCAAAGGTACTTTTTCGCCATAATCTCAAGATTTCACTCTACGAAAGTAGCAACTTTTCTGTTTTTATAATTTTTTGTTCCTTTATATTTTTTTTCAGGGAATGTCCTGAAGAATGCAGAGAAGCTATTTCCTCTCTGATATATGCAGCGGCATGGGTTCGCAATGTTCCTGAACTTAAAGAACTTAGAGCTTTGTTTACGCGTAGATACGGAACTTCCGTTGACTCCTTTGTAAATCGAGAGGTGAGTTTGATTTGTTAATAATACTATGTTTTAACTTTCTGACAATTCTTGTTGGTAAAAAACTATGTTGTTGACAAATCTTTGTCTTTTATAAAAACGTGCAGCTTGTTGAGAAACTTGTAGGGCGAACACCTTCAATGGAAGTTAGGGTTCAGATATTGCAAGAGATTGCTCAAGAATCTAACATCAGATGGGATCCTATTTGTCTGACCCTGGAGCTACTCAAACAGAGTTCAGTTTTGCAAGTAAGAGAATAGAAAAACATTTCTTGGACTAGAAATTAGATATATAACGCCATGGAGATTTTGTGTCTAAGTGTCTGAAATTGTTTTAGATTGAGCAGAAGGAGACGAGCAAGGTCGAGACAGGAGTTGATGATCCAAGCGACGATGACTACGTTCTTTCACAGAGATGGAGAAGAGATTCATTGTCCAAAGGCAGTTTGAGTTCCAGTTCAAGCTCGAGCTCGGGTTCAAGAAGAAGAGAATCAGTGAAGGAGAAGAAGATTTTTCCTTACGGCTTAATATCTCCTCCATACAAGAAACAAGGAGCTCGAAACGATGAAAAAGCGCAAGACGAGAACAAAGAGAAGAGTGCTAAACAAGAAAAGACGAGGTTACCTGGACCAAAAGGCAGTGTGAGTCTCACAAGCACAAGCAATGAGAAAGCGTCCTCAACAAGAGATAATAAGAGAACGTCGTCGTTTCAGAAGGTCCTGGATTACGATGAAATGGTGCAACGTCTAGCAGATCTTCGCCGGAGATAAGAGAGAACTAATTACTTTTGTAAATAGGTTTCTCTTCGTAATTAAAAGTTTATATTGTTAGTTTACTAATTAGATCTCTTGAACATGTAATTATTGTTGTTAGATTGAGAATAGTCAACTAGTTAAACCAGTTGACTATTGATTTCGATTAGTCATTAGTGATAACGATATTGACGATTAAGGGAAAAAAGAGAGAAAGAATGTGGTAGTTGTCTGTTGTTATAACGATATTGATTTCGATTATTTTTCTTTCATAATAAAGTTAAAATAGTCTTTAATTTACTAAATTATACTTTGAAAATAGAATGTCTCATGTTATCGGCTTCAACAACTGGTCAAACCATTAGATGTGAAGCACTTATTTAACATAGTTAAAAGAGTCTTTAATTTACTAATTATACTTGAAAATAGGATGTCTCATGTTATCGGCTTCAACAACTGGTCCAACCATTAGATGTGAAGTACTTATCTAACATAAGTCCGGATAAAACACTTTCTGTTTGACTGTAGAAACGAATCTTAGGACATTTCTTTATCCAATTAGTTTTTTATGCAAAAAGAAAATAAAAATCAGAGCCAAAAACGATGTTTCTTGGAAGTTTACAGCTAAAGTGCTTGTAAACTAAGTACCTCTGAATAATTGATTGAACTTGCTCTCTAAGCCTTAGAATTTAAATTTCATAAAACTAAGCTTCATAGAATAAATAAAGACCATTTGACAGGCATGCCAAGAAAAGTCTTCTTCTTTTGGATATACATAATCTTTTTCCCTTTATCCCTTCAGAAGTAACTTTTCGGTTCGTTTCTTTGCTTCATAGCTTTTGCTATATTCTGATTCTGAGTATTACTTCGACTCTAGTCACTAAACCACCGGTTGATTCTTCCGGATTTTCATATATAGCATTGATCTTTTTGTCTTCTTCTGCCTCAAGAATCGAAAAAAATGAACATCTTTCTTAGGTGCTTCAAACCCAAGTTCTACAAGAAAAGGTTAGCGTTCTTTGTTCTTTCTCGAATGAGTTGTTATCTTTAACGTTAGAATATTGTTGAGGTATTTAATAATTATTGTTGTTGAATTGAAATGCAGTAAATCTACAACCAGTTACATGAAGATTCGGCTAGATATAGTGAGGAAAAAAAGGATTGCAATGGTTAAGTTTTTGAAAATGGACATTGTGGAGTTTCTCAAAAATGGCCTTGATTATAATGCTTATACAAGAGTAAGACTCACCACCCTTAATTCTATAATTTTAATCCTAACCTTCCTCTGTTGTTGAGGGTTTTTAACGTGTAAAATTACTTGTTATCGCAGGCAGAAATATTACTCGAAGAGCTTAGAATTATATCGTGTTATGATATCATCGAACGATTCTGCGATTGTATCTCTGAAAATCTCTCACTAATGCTGAAGAAAAGGTTCTTAACTTTTTCCCTTTAATCTATTGTTTTCAATCATATCCAAAAGCTTTCAATATTTACTAACATATGTTTCTTTTGGTTTCCTTCACTTTTAGGGAATGTCCTGAAGAATGCAGAGAAGCTGTTTCCTCTTTGATATATGCAGCGGCATGGGTTCCTGATGTTCCTGAACTTAAGGATCTTAGGGCCGTGTTTACGCGTAGATTTGGGAATTTCATTGCTTCTTCTGTAAATCATGAGGTTGGTTTATTGCACTTAATAATAGTCTAATATTTACCACATTTTCATGCACATGACAATATCTTGTCTTGAAATCTTGCAGCTCGTTGAGAAAACTGAGTTGCGCGGAAGACCATCACGGGAACTAAAGATTCAGACAGTTAAAGACATTGCGAAAGAGTTTTCGATTGAGTGGGATCCTACAGCTTTGAATCTGTTTCTGCTTAGACAAAATTCAGCTCTGCAAGTAAATATGTATTCTAAAATTTAAGTAGAGAAAAACAACAATCTCTCAGCTTTGTTGTTCTTATGTTATGAAAAAAAAAAATTGTAGATTGAGGATAGGGTTGAGGCAGGAGCTGATGATCCGAAGATTGAGACAATGAAAAGTATCGTAAATGATCAAAGTGATGACGAGTCGGTTCTTTCACAGAGTTGGACAAGAGATTCGTTGTCCAACGGCAGTTTAAGTTCGAGTTCTAGCTCGAGTTTTAGTTCTCTAAGAAGAGACACTGAAAAGAAAAAGAAGAAGACGAAGATGAAGATTTTGCCTTACGGATTAATCTCTCCTCCATACACGAAACCAGGAGCTGAAAACGATGTGAAAGCACAAGAGGAGAAAGAAGAGAAGAAGAAGAGTATTGATCAAGAAAACTCGAGGTTACTTAAACCACAAGGCAATGGTAACGAAGCTTCCTCAACAAGAGAGAACGAGAGAACAATGTCCTTTCAAAGGCCTAAGCTCTTGGATTATGATGAAGTGGTGACTCGGCTTGCAACGCTTCGCCGCAGATAAGGGTTCCTATTTGTAATAAACTAATTAGATTTCATTAAATATGTAATTAAATGTCCTTGTTAGTTTGAAATAGTCTACTAGTTGTATCTTTTCACAACAACCAAAAAAACTGTGGAGTGATATAGAACATAATGATAAAGATAGTGACTGTTCTCTTTGTTATAACAATATAAGATATTATGATTATACTTTTGTTTTCGTGACAAAAGCATTGCACGAATTTGTCGATTGAAATATTAAGGATAAAGATTGTTCTTGGGCTTTACAAGTAGACAACAGCGAAACAAGGGTAGTGTAGCCGAAACTGGAATCTCTACAGAAATATACAGAACCTAAACTGTTCCCATGGGTCCCATGAAAAGCATGTTCCCCTAATTTATAAACCACCTACCTTACTTATTTAATTCTTCTAATCTTCCATGAAATTTTCACACCTAAGAATAAAAAAACACAACTTCCATGAAATTTACACACCTAATAAGAGAAAAAACAACTTCCATGAAATTCACAAACACTTTTTAAATATTAAACCTCTGTTTAGTTTATTGTATTTTAAAATAAAATTTGTCGTTTGTAATCAGATTTTGAATAGTGGCAAAGTTAGAGATTAGTTCAAAAGATTCCTTTACACCATTAACAAATTTTAACCGTATGGGAAAATTGATCTGAGTTCTTTCACTAAACTTTTTTAATAGCAAAAAGATTGGACTCTTGTATAAATCCTAGAGATTAGTTAAGCTTTGGCTTGAATCCTCCAATTAAAAAAAAAAAAGAAATAAGGGGACAAAGGAAAACAATATTTTTTATTTTGGCGTCGACAAAGGAAAACAATATAAAAAAAAAAAAAAAAAGAAAAAACGTTATATTCGTTCGNTACCTTTAACTTTGTCCACGTCATTACCTTGAGTAGCCCAACGACAAATGGAAATCAATCTCAAGGAAAGAAGAAAAAGAAAAGCAAAACAAATTGCCTTTTATAACAACTGAAACGACGTCGGATCTTCTCAATTATTCTTACAAAAAAAACTTAACTCGAAAGCTTTCGAGTTTAACTTTTTTTTTTTTTTGGTTCTTTTTTCTCCTCTCTCATAATCTCTTTCTCCAGTGATTAGATCGATCTGTGAAAAAAGTGATACTGCTTGAAGTTGTGCAGAGAGGAAGGAAGGAAGATGGGGTGTGCTCAATCAAAGATCGAGAACGAAGAAGCGGTAACACGTTGCAAAGAGAGAAAACAGTTCATGAAAGAAGCCGTCACGGCTCGTAACGCTTTCGCCGCCGCACACTCAGCTTACGCCATGGCTCTTAAAAACACCGGAGCTGCTCTCTCCGATTACGCTCACGGCGAGTTCTTAGTATCCAACCACGCTTCTTCATCCTCCTCTTCCGCCGCCGCCGCCGCAGCAACACTCGGTTCCACTTCCTCCGTTCCCACCGGTGTATCTCCTCCTTCTCCTCCTTCCGTCGCCGCCGCGATTTCTAACTCCGTCGCTTCTTCTTCCTCCTCCTCCGTCTCCAACGCTATCCCTCAGCCTATGCCTGATACTCTCCCTCCTCCTCCTCCTCCTCCACCTCTTCCTCTCCAACGCGCTGCCACCATGCCGGAGATGAACGGTAGATCCGGTGGTCCGTCTGGGAGTGGACTCAACGGGACTATCATTGAGGAAGACGGAGTTCTTGACGACGGTGATGATGACTCCGAGGTGGAGAATCATGACCGTTTGGTGAGGAAGTCGAAAAGCCGTGGTGGGAGCAATAGAGGTAGGACGATGGTTGATGATCACTACCAAGAAGCGCCTCCTCCTCCTCCTCCACGTCAGCAACAACAGCCTATTCCACCTCCACGTCAGCAGCAAGAGCATATAGTCTACGATTACTTCTTCTCCAGTGACAACATACCTGGAACCACTTTAGAGGACACTCCTCCTCCTCCTCCTCTTCCTTCACAGCCACAACAACCACCACCATTGGCGAAAGCTGCGCCTCTTCAACCAACTTCACCGTCCACGGAAGATGATGATGATGAAGAGGATGATGATGATGATGATGATGAGGAGGAGGAGGAGGAGGAGCTGGTGGTTGAACTGAAACCACCTGTTGAGGAAAGGCCGAAGAGAGTGGAGGAACCGAGTGTGGAACTTGAGAAAGCTGTTAACTTTAGAGGGATGAAGAAGAGCAAAGGGATGCCGATTGGTGGAGAGAGGAGAGGAGGAGGAGGAGGAGGAGGGAGGTTTCCTGTGACGACGAACTTGGCTAATGTGTTTAATGAGATTGATGATAATTTCTTGAAAGCTTCTGAAAGTGCTCATGAGGTTTCCAAGATGCTTGAAGCCACTAGGCTACATTACCACTCTAATTTTGCAGATAACAGAGGTATTTTGAGAGGAATAAGATGATTCTTCCATTGATTGGTTAGCTTAAACCTCAAGATAATGTGTGTGTTTTGTTATGTGACAGGTCACATTGATCACTCTGCTAGAGTAATGCGTGTAATTACATGGAATAGATCGTTTCGAGGATTACCAAATAATGCTGATAATGGGAAAGATGATTTCGATTCCGAAGAGAATGAAACTCATGCTACTGTTCTTGACAAATTGCTAGCATGGGAAAAGAAGCTTTACGACGAAGTCAAGGTAGTAAATATATCAAACTTCTCTCTGTGTTTTTGACTCTTTGAGGAAAGATGGAAGATTCTTGCAGCCATGTTTGGTAATGTGTTAGTTGTTAGTCTGATTTTGGAATAAACTTTTGTTTTGGATTTAGGCCGGGGAACTAATGAAAATCGAGTACCAGAAAAAGGTTGCTCATTTGAATCGGGTGAAGAAGCGAGGTGGCCACTCGGATTCATTAGAGAGAGCCAAAGCAGCAGTTAGTCAGTTACATACAAGATACATAGTTGACATGCAGTCCATGGACTCCACAGTTTCAGAGATCAACCGTCTTCGTGATGAACAACTATATGTGAAGCTCGTTCACCTTGTCGAGGCGTAAGTTTTGATCAGATTGCTGGTGGGATATGTTATTGATTTTACGATATGGTTTTGAGTTTTTTTATTTGTATGGAAATTGTGTTGCAGGATGGGGAAGATGTGGGAATTGATGCAAATGCATCATCAGAGACAAGCCGAGATCTCAAAGATTTTGAAAGCACTAGACGTTTCACAAGCGGTGAAAGAAACAAATGATCATCATCACGAACGCACGATCCAGCTCTTGGCCGTTGTACAAGAATGGCATACACAGTTTTGCAGGATGATAGATAATCAGAAAGTGTACATAAAGTCACTCGGCGGATGGCTAAAGCTAAATCTCATCCCTATAGAAAGCACACTCAAGGAGAAAGTATCTTCACCACCTCGAGTTCCAAATCCCGCTATCCAAAAACTCCTCCACGCTTGGTACGACCGTTTAGACAAGATCCCTGATGAAATGGCGAGAACCGCAATAATCAATTTCGCAGCGGTTGTAAGCACGATAATGCAGCAGCAAGAAGAAGAGATGAAGCTCAGAGATAGATGCGAAGAGACGAGAAAAGAACTGGGGAGAAAGATCAGACAGTTTGAGGATTGGTACCACAAATACATGCAGAAGAGAGGACCGGAGGATATGAATCCGGATGGGTCAGAAGCTGATAACGAGCATAAAGACGAGGTCGTTGTAAGGCAATTCAATGTAGAACAAATTAAAAAGAGGTTGGAAGAAGAAGAAGAAGCTTACCAAAGACAGAGCCATCAAGTTAGAGAGAAGTCATTGGCTAGTCTTCGAACTCGTCTTCCAGAGCTTTTTCAGGCAATGTCTGAGGTTGCTTATTCATGTTCGGATATGTATAGAGCGGTTTCGTACGTTACTCAGCGGCAAAGCCAAAGCGAACGGCATCAGAAACCTAGCCAGGGACAAACTTCCTAAGAACTGATGTAAGAACAGAGTAATGTCTTCTTTGATCTGGATTTTTCATCACACATATATACAACGTATAGCATATATTTATCATTGCTTTCTTATATTAAGTTTTGGGTTTTTGTAACGTTTGTTACGTCTGAGTTTCATATAGTCTTGATTTTTATGGAATTCTTTGAGTAATAAGATTCTTGTATTGACAATCGAGATAGTGTTGCAGTTGTAATTTTGTAAATGGTACTATTGTCAACCCCATTATACTTCCAGTAGGCTTGGACATATTGTCCAGAACCAAAAAAAATAACTCATAAACACATCATATTAAATAATGAATTGTATTTATATATTTAACATTCACTTAAAACATATAATATAAATTCTATATTTTTTGAAACATTAAAGGATATTTCACTTTGCGTATCGTAAATTACTATCAATTTAACAATAAAATTTAATTATATACTTAACTAACAAAATTCATTACATTATGTATATAACAAATACATTATATATATATATATACCTTACATCTATATATTGAAGCTTATAAAACATCTTTTTGGCATCCACTGCCAAAGAATAAAAATAAAAACAATAATCTCAAATTTTAAATAAGATAGAAAAAGAAAAATACAAACAAAAATGTACAAATTTTGAATGATACATAACTTCTCAAATTTTTTTTTAAAAAAATATTATTTTATATATCTAAATTATTACTAATTTATGTGTTTAGAATATATTAATATTTCTTAATTATTTAGTTAAAACGAATTAACATTGTTTTTAGTTAAAATATATTAATATTGTTAATGTAAATTTTGTAAAAAATATATAGCCGTCTATCACAGTTTACTAAAAAAAAAATTACTCTAGTTTACATAAGATACAGTTTTAATGTTTAGTGATACTATAAAAAAGTATAAAACTAATATCATAAAAAATAATCAATTAATCATTTTATCTCTATTAAACTTAAAAGTTATAGCGATTTACTCCAAAACTTTCTCAATTTCACAGACCTAATTAAGCCAATACATTTGACAGCAACAACATTTTCTAAGGGTAAAACACCTTATAGATTAATGGTAGACTGAAGGTCAAAATCTTATACATTATGGATCCATGTGATTTTAATGGGTAGATATAAAAAATTTACTTGATTATTAGAAACTTAACAAAGTTTTTAATTTTAGATGATAAAAAATATCCGATTAAATTTCATATATAACTTTTTGTTATATGAATTGAATAAAAATTGAATGAATATCCAAAATATTGTATGTTATATCTTCTAAAAATATTAGTTATTTTTAAATTTAAAATAATTAACATATTAAAAAACTAAATCTGAAGATACTAGTTTCGATTAGAAATAACTGAAATATCCTAATGTTTTGAAATATGTCCTCAATCAAAATGAAACATGATATGGAAAACTGAAACAAATTTCATTAAAAATCTGAAATAACTAAATGTTCAAAATAATTGAATTACCCAAAAATATTTTTGGTTATACTTTCCATTATCTTATCCAAACCAAACGAAACCATTTTAAAAGGAAAACGGTAAAAAATAGTTACCGTTTGATGTAAACCGGATATAGAATTTCTGGCCGGTTATTGAATCTGAATCTAATTTTTCAAACACAAACATCTAATCTCTTCAGAAGAGTACATAGAAATATTGAGTGACATATGAAGTCCTTCCACATAATCAATGATTAAATAATTTTAATAATAAAGTTTAATCATACACTCAACTAACAAAATACATAACATTATATATATGTATATCGAACCTTACCGAACATCTCTTCTCGCATGAGCCATGACCGGAGAAGAAGATCCTGAAGCAACTCCAACGTCACCGGAATATAAGCCTTTACCTTCGTCCAGTCATGATCTAAACGGCGCCGTTGTCATATCACAACCTTCCTCGATCGTACGGCGGCGTTTCATCATCTCTATATTTCTCATATCTTTTGCCTCGATCCTCATCTACATCTTCTGGCCGTCAGATCCACGCATCGAAATCGAACGGGTCAAAGTTTCCCACGTGCACGTCCACCGTCGACCCGTGCCGTCTATAGACATGACGATGCTCGTTACGCTTAAGGTATCCAATGCTGACGTCTACTCTTTTGACTTCACGGCGCTTGACGTTGCGGTTGACTACAGAGGGAAGACGTTAGGTCACGTGAGTTCGGATGGCGGGCACGTGAGGGCTATGGGTTCGTCTTACCTGGAAGCTGAGACGGAGCTTGACGGCGTCACGGTGTTTGCTGACGTCATTCACCTGATTGAAGATTTGGCTAAGGGCTTCATTGAGTTTGACACCGTTACGGAGACTAACGGAGAACTTGGCGTTTTGTTCTTCCGTTTCCCTTTAAAGGTACTACAACTCGAGTTTTACGCAATTTCTCGTCGGTTTATTATGACTTTATATTACTTTCTTTATCATATTAATTCGATTCGCTACATTCATGGTTTGTTCTTATTGTATTTGGATGAACAGGCAAAAGTGGCATGTGGGATTCTAGTAAATACAGTCAATCAGACCATTTCCCGTCAAAGTTGTAGACCTATCTCATTCTAAAGACATCACCTCATATTTTTTTGTACTATAAGGTCAACCAATATTCTAATCTCAGACGCTAGATATATTTTGTTTGAAACAAATGTTGGTTCACAATTATAGCATTTGAACTAGAGGACAATGTAAAATTTATGGCAAAAAGCATTTCTGGATTCAAAAAAAAAAAAAAACAATTTAACCCAACATTCATGTATGTCTGGTTTCAATAAATCAATGTTTAGTAAAGAGCATTATCTTAAAAGCAATTGTAACAAACGAAACAAACAATTATGTTTCTTCCATAACTCTAAAAAATCTCTCTACAAATGCTAAAAGTAACAGTCATAAAGAGAATCAAAACCACAATAATAACTTCCACAGTTAAATTATTTAAGAGACATGACACACATTGAGGCTAAACAACATCCTTTAGCAGGAAACAAAAAAGAATGATCACCTGAAAACTTTAAAGGAGTGGTTAGTGCAAGTGAATCCTCCATCAATCATGAGATTATCTCCACTTACATAGCGCGATTCATCGCTAGCCAAAAACAGAATCGCATTCGCCACATCATCAACCGTCAATTCAACACCTTTTAGATTCGCGTTTGCAGCCGCAAAACTCCTGAAACCATCAAGTACATCATCTGTTCTTTCTCCCTCCGGCAAATGAGCCAAAGCGAGGTTAGTCGCAACCGCATAAGGCGAAACACAGTTCACACGTATCCCATGCTGACCAAGCTCAGCTGCAACACTCCTAGTCAAACCTAGAACAGCGTGCTTTGAACCAACATAAGCATGCGGACCTACGCCTCCAACAACCCCTCCCACGCTACATAAAGACACTATCGACCCTTTCTTCTCAGGTATCATTACACGAGCCGCGTGTTTCATGCCTAGGAAAGCTCCTTTCACGTTCACGTCAAAGACCGTCTCGAATTCACTCAAACTGTTGTTACGTATGTCGGGACACGGTGCTCCGCTTAGTCCCGCGTTGTTGATAAGTATGTCAAGCTTTCCGAATCGTTTGACTGCAAAGTCAACCGCATTGCTAACGTCTTCTTCTACTCTAACATCACCGTGGATGAAACAAGCCGACTCCTCACCACTCACCACACTTTTACATACTTTGTCTCCGAGATCATCTTGCACATCGACGATGCAGACTTTTGCACCGTGCTTGTGGAACAGACGAACAATGCTCTCACCTATCCCTGTAGCTCCTCCAGTTACCAATGCCACTTTACCCAAAAGCCTGTTCAAAAGCCAAGTAATAGGAATTAGTAAATAGAAAAGGTTCAAATCAATGTGGTATATAATATAACATTGATGCTACATAAAAAAATTCCAAAAAATTATTAATAACCACTTATAAAAATATATAAATAATTTTAAAAAGTTTTGACATCACGCCACAAAAGTACAATGGGGAGAAAAATAGGACCACCAAAATTAGTTAAAACAGAAACGTGCAAAACAGGTAAAATGAAGACAGATGGAGCCATAAAAATTACAAATCTGAAGCTGAGAGAGATTACTGAAAAAAATTCCAATTTTAATCACTATATTAATTGAATAAAAGAACTGATCCAAGTAAAGAGATTTGACACCAGTAGAGATCAACAGAAAATTTCAAGATTCGACAACCCATCAGAATCAGACAAAACCTAAATGAACAGATCTCTAAATCTATTGTCCACTATTGTCCATCCGACCAAACTACAATGATGAAAATGAACAAAGAGTATTCAGACACTAAAAGTACCTTTGACTAGGAAGTGAAGAAGATTCAGTGTTTTCCGTTGACATGATTAAAAGCTGTCTCTCTTCTCCTCAATCAATCTGGGATGGATTTTTCGCTCGCTGCTGTAAAGCCTAAACAAAATGCTTCTCTTACTCACTTTTTTTAATTATTATTATAGATAAAGCTTTAAGTAACAAATCTCCCACTCTTAAACGAAGAATCTAAGTAAAACTATTGATTATAGAAAGAAAGCCCATTAGTAGGCCCAGTCGAATGGAGATGAAGCGCCCTCAAAGACAGGCGACAATGGAGAGAGAGTGAGAGATATCGGAACACTCAAAGCGCAAAGAGAACCAAAGCAGCTCGTCTTTCTTTTTTAAGCTTGTCGATGTTCTTAAGTCGGAGTTGCGTTTTTCCTCAGCAACTCTGCTTTCTTTCCTTAATAATCATAAAAAGCCAAGTCCATGTGCACAAAACTGCCAGACGGACCCACCCCACTTTTGGTTATGGGCCTTTTGTTGTAAGCCCATTAAATAAATGGCTTCGCCAATGTTCAGTTTTGGAGTAGACTCTTAGCCCACATAAATAGCCTGATCTCTTACACATTTACATTTTCTTTGTGAGCTATCAGCTATGTATTGTAGGCTAATTGATCGTAAGTTCGTAACTCACTAACTCGTACGTATTTGTATTTTTCTAATATTTTTCGTCAAAAGTGGAGTGGCGTATGATGTTTCTCTGTGTTTTGAGCTATTAGGCCTCGAGATGGTTGACAAAAAAAAAAAAAAAGGCCTCGAGATGTAATAAACTTCTTTAACATTTTCTGCATAATCTCTCAAGTCTTAAGGTATACTATCAAAGTTAGATAATATTTCAGTTTACATATTGGACCGACGTATATTAAAATCAAATTCCGAGATTAAATTGAAGTTCATGAGCTTGCAAGTTATTAAAAAAAAAAAAGAACTAATTGATCGTAACTCGTACGTAATCGATTAGTCCAATTACATCGACTTATTGTTTATTCTGTTCATTATTGGATATTTTAATGCTTGAAGTCGATAAATCCGTCACGTAACATCAATTTTGTTTGTTTTTTCTTTGTGATTAAGAGAACAAAAAAAAGAAGGAATTATGCGGAAATCATAGTAACCACTTGTTTTTTTTGTCTCCAAAATGATTACTACACATTTGTAAACCTTTGGGTTCAACAACATCGTTTTATAACGATTCGACGAATAGACTTTAAACGAAAAGACCCACAAGACAATTTGTGCTTTGATAAAACAAACAAATAACCATGAATATAAAGCTATAGTTTTTTTATTACATGATGATGTGTTATTTGTGGAAGGATGAAGAAGGAGAAGAAGAAGAAGGAAGCCATTGATATTCATGATGATGATACCTACACTTGAACGATCTTGGATGCTTCGACGGTGAACACACACACTTCTTCTTTCCACCGCCACCATCACGGTGACCCGCGGTGGCTACCACTTCCGTTCCCACCGTCACTTCTGCTGCCGGCATATTTTCGTGGAAGCTCCCCGGAGGAATTACAAGAGGGAGAATCTTTTTGTAACACATTTGTTGTTTTCACACTGGCAATCAAAATTGAAGATTCTTCTTGATGAAGATTTTGTGTGTGTGGTATTTTACCAAAAGAAGAGAAGTCGACTATAAATACTAGTCACTCTTTTTGGAACTTAAAAATATTTTAGTTACATATTTATCCTTTAGTATTGTGTAGATGATACGTCGCCAAAACAAAAACGTTAAACGTCACACGTGGCTAATGGTTTTGATGCACGTCTTGAGAGTTGTACAAAAAGCATGAGGTCAGAAAACTGTTCTATCTGATCTTTACATTTAATACGATTATAAGGAATAATTTTGATATGAAAAGAGATAATGCGGGATTTGTTAGAAAAACAATCCACCGTAGTTAAAATACTTATTATGGAATCGGAGGATTTGACCAAAAATTATTCTAGGGGGGGTTTTGATTAACTGGTTATAAATGTCTCTACTACAATTTCAATCATGATTAAGTATATATATATATATACTTACAAATGAAAAAAAAATTGACCATTCACGAGTTTTGGTTCGAGATTATCGATTACAAAGAAAAAGAAAAGTTGTTTTTTGCTGAAAAATGTGAGCCCATATGAAATGGTGGACCATACTTTTATATGAAACAAAAAGGGTTTGGAGAAAATTATATGGTAAAGAGGAAATGAAGTGATTGGAGAGGATAAGCGGTGGGAGTGGGCCGATTACGACATCACTTGCTCTCTCTTTGGGCTTCTCTTTGTCACTCATCTTCTTTAGATAAACTTACCTTTTAGAGGTTTTACAATATCACAACAACAAAACTACATATTACTCCTTTTTAAAAAATATATAATTTGGTCTGTACTTTCAAATGATCTTCCGTTTAAGATCTTTGGGATTGACCACTAGAAGCTTCTTCACTAAATTTATCAAAACAAGATCTTTGTTTCAGAAATGAAAAATTATGTAGCGAGAAGATGTTAGTCATAAAATACAAATTCTTTTTATAAGATTTAATAAGCTTATCTCTATTGTAGTGTTTTGTGTTTTAAAAAGTGATGTTTTTAACCTTATCTCAAAGATTAAAAGGATCAGCTAGCTTTTTCTTTCTTAGTTTGGATATGATTTTTAAAAAGTTTTTGGCCTCCTTTTCAATAATCTTAACACAAACACATTTTCTTCTTCTCACAATACTACCCAGTAGTAGAACTATTAAAAATAATAAGGAAACGAAATATAAACGGATACGAAAGCAGTATAACTTTGTAATTAGATCATTTTGGGAAAAAATTTCATGAAATTGAACTAGAAGTAGTCTACCAGTTGAACCTAAGTGTTTAATCAAAGCAAATTTCAAAGAAAAAACTTATGATACGGAAGAGATTGAAAGAAAACTAATCTTAATCAAATACAATGCAACAAAAAAAAATTAAAGAAAAACTCAAAGTAGATAGGCTCCACAAATAACGACCACCATATAAAGACTACAATCTATGAACATTCCACGAAGAGCTTGATACACAACAACTCCTCTTTCTAGAAGCTTCTCTGCATCGGACCAATTTTCACCATTACTACCATCTTTACTCTTAACTTCTTCTTCCATTTCATGACTCAATCCTCCTCCAGAAGTTTCCATGGTTAGATGAGACATTACAATAGCACAATCTGTAAGCAGAAGCAACCAAAGAGGTCTCAAAGCTAAGATAGTGTCTGATCTTATGATGTTCAATCTCGGGAGTAAAATCACAAACGCAGCTATTGTGAGGGAGCTTAAACTCCGACTTCTTTCTGAGCTTATGATGCTAGCATTGAGTTTCTTGGAGCTGAAGAAACTCCTAGGTCGTTGACTTTGACTCTTTACTGATCTTGCTTCTTCTGGTTTTGCTGGTTCACTTTTTATGGGTTTGTGAAGAATGGTCGAGAGTTTCGGTTCTTCTCTTGCTTTTACTTCCTCTGCATTCATCATGAGTACAATAAATTAGGGACAACCATTAACCAATTCAGCTATTCAGTGCAATCACTTGATGATGTTTTACTACTAAGCATTAAAATATACAATAGTTTTTCAACTAATTATTTCTAAAAAGTTGAAACACACTAGGGTGATGAGTCTGACATCTAAAATAAGATGGAATCTAAATAATGTAGAAAAGACATGAAATTGTAGCCCATTAGTTCTAATTTATATTTACATTGAACTTTAAACATGGTAACAGTCTAAGAGAGTCCACTTGACATGATTTGGGTATTTTTGATCCAGTAGTAGGATTCAATTCGAGTGTGTTTGGATTTTGACATCTAATATACAAGTTATACAGCACATAGACAAATACATTCATAGCTAATTGTTTTTAACTTTCCATGAACCCTAACAAATTGCGATGTGTAAAATACAAAATGAAGTTTTTTGTTTTGTTTATGTTTGGTTTTGAGTATATAAATTACAAAATTCAAACAATAACATTATTATCTTCTTTATATAAAAGAGGAAGGGCTTTCTCCATGTGAGTGACAAGTGGCAACACAT